>OX246737.1:92413626-92561197 GCA_945910005.1 Isoperla grammatica | reverse complement strand
AAACGCGTGTTCTTGATGTAGCTTTATCATAACATTGAGATGGCGAAACAAGTGCAGACCATCGTAACATTACCCTTGTCAAGATAATATAATGTACATTAAAGTCCCCAGACCTGTGACTACGGCATCAGTTCTAAATCAGGTATTGTTATACCAACACTAGCTGAACCTCCTGAAATACACGTTTTGTGAATGTGGTCCTAACTCGCAACAATTGAATTTATCAACAATAAACAACAAATCGGTTGACTTCTCATCCACACGAACACTGGCGTTGCCCTGTTGCGTGCCACCGTCACCTACCCGCGAACAAACAGAGAGCAGAGAGCAGAGAGCACGCGCGCGCAGACATCTGCGCAGTCCGTTGACTCTGCCGAATGTTATACTGACTCGACTAACACGATCTGATTACAGGTATTAATATAACTATCTGATAGCGCGTGAACACACCTTGTGTGAGAGTGTGTGTGTGTGTGAGTGACAGGTCGCATTTGATAAGTTGTTTTTAATTTACTAGGTAGGTAGGTTTTTAATTTCAACGTGTTAGGTTTTATTGGGGTATGATCGTTTTCCTATAAAACGTCAGCGCATATTCCAAGCTCAATTTTGAATAAATTATAATGAGGGAATATAAGTAATTCGTTCTTACGGTATTATCACACGGGTTGCCCGGTGTGTTGGTGCAAATACAGGGGCCAGTCTAGTCTTGTCTCGTGTACTTCATACACTACATGAAGAAGCAAAATATACAATGTTATGTTTGCCTTTCAATCAAGAAGATAATATACTGACACTATCTATCTTCGAGTCATGTTTTCCTATCCCTGTTCAATGTAGGGTGCACAACTGCACACGCACTGATGCGCCTCTCTTAGAACCAATTCAGACGCCATTAATTTAGACCCAAGTTTATTATTTCCAGAAACATTATATTTGCAAACTAACACATTTATCGATTTTGTATACAATATTTAGATTTTAAACAATCCTGACCACAATTTGACGAAATTTTGATTTGTTTAAGCGAGCGAAGCGAGCGTCTCTATTAGCCTTTATGGCACTTCGTTCTGTTTGTTTTTTGTTTTTATGTCTGTCGATAGCGGTCGAACGGAAAGTCCGTTCAACTTGAAATTTGGACCATCCACAAGCCTCGATGTTGATTGTCACCGACATGGTGGCTACCCATGTCACCGAAAGGATCGTTCTTAGCCGTAGATCAGCTGTCTTCAAGCCCGCGTTCTGTATTTAGAGGCGCATGTCACCAAAAGGATCGTTCTTAGCCGTGGATCAGCTGTCTTCAAGCCCGCGTTGTTCTGTATTTCGAGGCGCATGTCACCGAAAGAATCGTTCTTAGCCGTGGATCAGCTGTCTTCAAGCCCGCGTTGTTCTGTATTTCGAGGCGCATGTCACCGAAAGGATCGTTCTTAGCCGTGGATCAGCTGTCTTCAAGCTCGCGTTGTTCTGTATTTCGAGGCGCATATCACCGAAAGGATCGTTCTTAGCCGTGGATCAGCTGTCTTCAAGCCCGAGTTGTTCTGTATTTCGAGGCGCATGTCACCGAAAGGATCGTTCTTAGCCATGGATCAGCTGTCTTCAAGCCCGCGTTGTTCGGTATTTCGATGCGCATGTCACCGAAAGGATCGTTCTTAGCCGTGGATCAGCTGTCTTCAAGCCCGCGTTGTTCTGTATTTCGAGGCGCATATCACCGAAAGGATCGTTCTTAGCCGTGGATCAGCTGTCTTCAAGCCCGAGTTGTTCTGTATTTCGAGGCGCATGTCACCGAAAGGATCGTTCTTAGCCATGGATCAGCTGTCTTCAAGCCCGCGTTGTTCTGTATTTCGATGCGCATGTCACCGAAAGGATCGTTCTTAGCCGTGGATCAGCTGTCTTCAAGCCCGCGTTCTGTATTTCGAGGCGCATATCACCGAAAGGATCGTTCTTAGCCGTGGATCAGCTGTCTTCAAGCCCGAGTTGTTCTGTATTTCGAGGCGCATGTCACCGAAAGGATCGTTCTTAGCCGTGGATCAGCTGTCTTCAAGCCCGCGTTCTGTATTTCGAGGCGCATATCACCGAAAGGATCGTTCTTAGCCGTGGAGCAGCTGTCTTCAAGCCCGCGTTGTTCTGTATTTCGAGGCGCATGTCACCGAAAGGATCGTTCTTAGCCGTGGATCAGCTGTCTTCAAGCCCGCGTTGTTCTGTATTTCGAGGCGCATGTCACCGAAAGGATCGTTCTTAGCCGTGGATCAGCTGTCTTCAAGCCCGCGTTGTTCTGTATTTCGAGGCGCATGTCACCGAAAGGATCGTTCATGTGGGCATATCGACGTCTGGAGATACAGCTGGAGATTGTTTACCTGGAAATGGAAAATGGTTTAGTCAGTCTCATACTTGTATGGGTATGTAACTGTGAGCAGCCTGGAGATCATATTTTCCGTACAGGATCCATACAGAAAAGGGGGAGTGGTGCATCGGAAAATGAAGGTTTGCCACTGGCTCTAATGGAGAAGTGACAAAAGTGTAGGATAGTGGAGAATCATTGGAAGTGAGGAGGAAATGGGAAAGGCTGTGGGAGGATTGCCAAAAGCTTTGCCAGCTGGAGAGAAGTTCACGATAGAATTCAAGCAGCATCTTCAAAGTCAATTTTTATTATCACCCCAGTCCTCGGGCTTACGAGGTTTTACTCCTGTTCTCCTTCATCTGTTCTAAAGGACCCCTCGGGAGAACGTTCCACCAAAGTTCAGTGCTAAACTTTTGTATCTAGTAAGCAAGTAAACTGGGTATGAAGGGACAAAAGACCATTCTTACAAACTTAAGACAACGTTTGGAAGAGTCTAGCATCAAGTGGAATCTTGTGGAATTTCGAGGAAAGAGTATTGCACCATATACCAGTGTGTTCATGTGGTCTCACAGTATTTAGCGCACTTTGGTGCCAGAGCGATATCCTTGACTAAGGGCGGAAGCGGCGCCCCCAATTTGTATCACGCATTGCATTGAATATCACTAAATTACGGCGAAATGGTTGTTCTGACAACGAACACGATAATTATGAATTATATGTGTATTGAGTTGATAAATATTTAAATGTAGAGGTCATTTATCTACGGTACATAATGCTAAAGTTATCGGCAATTCAATATTAAATTAATATATACTCAATATATAAAACCGTGTGTTCACGCCTACCTCCCTAGTTTGTAGTAGCCTAAGTTTTCATTGGGTTTTAGGCACTGTTCAAGTTGTTTACGTCATGTATTTTCCCAGCTCCCTTTGTGTTTCCTGTTTGAGCTGCTATGTGCAGTCAGTCAGTTATGTTGCCATCTCTCTCTCGCTCTGACGAGATGTCTCTCAGTGCCCTTGTGCGTGTACTTTCTGTGTCAAGTAAGATCTCTTCAACCTCAAGACTACTCCTTCAAGACACAAGCTGACGTTGAGCTTGCTGAGTTACGCGCTGTCTGGGGTTCAAGCCCCTCTTGGGGCATTTCTTACTATTTCTTTCTTCTCCTTCTATCCCGGGTTCTATAATCTATTCTATAGCTGGCAAGCTAGCCCAACTGCTCGTCTCTACTGCACTTCGCCAATGCACTGCATTCTTGGTAAGTCAATCTCAAATATTTCAGTTCTCTACAATTCTATACACAGTCAACACAATTCAAATTATCAATCTCTTCTCTCTGCTTCCTATCGCAAACACCATGGAATAATTATATATTGTCAAAATATTTCACATATATTCATGCACGCAGTGGTGTATTCGAGCCTGGAAACCTAGGCACTACTATTTGGAAGCTGCTTGTGGATGGTTCAAATTTCAAGTTGATCGGACTTTCCGTTCGATCGCTATCGACAGACATAAAAAAAAAAAAAAAAAAAACAGAACGAAGTGCCATGCACTAGCCCCGGTGCTTTTTAACAGACATACAGCCCATATTGTACCATTACAATACATAAACGAAGTCCTACATTGCTAAACAAAGAACAGCCAGGCGTAATAAAAAAAGTTTTCTATAATTGGAGTAGCAAAAATACGCATGACCAAATATACATAGCTTCGAAACGATGGACAGAAGAAATAGGTTTTTGTTGTCAAATTTGATAGTCGTGAGAACTCTTTGTGGATAATTAAAAACATCCGATTTCATTGTTCTATCTGACAGACTAGACTACACTATGGGGCTAATTAACATCGAAAATCCAAAAGAAAATTCTAAATACATGTATGGCCTCTGAATTTTTGCTCAAAAACGTCCCCTCAAGTTCTTTTGATCGATTTCTGTAACATCATTTTCCACCCCCTTAAATTACACCCGACCCCCCCCCCCCCCCACCCCGTACACACGTAAATTCGACCGCCCAGGCACCTTATATTTTAGGAATACACCACTGCATACACGTATAGAAATCTCAGAGTGTAACCTTATCTGTGGTCATTTTTCATATTGGTATAAGTGAAGTGTTAAAGACGAGAATGCGCCACGGTTATTTAGCGCCACGCAACTAAACGCAAGTGTAATGCATCAAAGTGTCGACAATCATAATAATGTATAGGCCTACTATTTCGAAAGGAAAGTAGTCTCTTTGTTTTGGCTTATAGAATAATAATTTGGATGGTGCCAAGCTCCAGTAATAGGCGTTTACGAGTTACTTATACCCCAAAAAAGAAAACGGTCTATTCTCAAGAGGTTTTTTCCTATTCATCTTCACAACTGTACGTTTTATGGTAAAATTTAATATGACAAACATTATTCCCAGTAAAATTCTACAAAAACATGATATTCAACTATTTTTTATAACATAGGGAATAATTTACGTACAAATTTAATTTTGTTTATGTGCATCTGAACTCAAATGTACCAAATTTGGCTCCCGTTCGCTTCGTGATGAAGCAAGTCCCGTCTTTTCTTCGCAAAGAGGGGAGGGCGAATGTTGCGGTGGCGTTTACATGCCTTTGGGTTGGGAGGCCTGAATTTAAGGGTATTGATGCTAGCGAATGGACGAAGAAATCTGTCGCGAAGGTCGGGCATAAAGTCCAACTGTGACCTCACGAGAGGGTTTGGGTGCTGTTTTAAAGATGCAAAAAATTCAAGGGATCGATCTTGAACCAACGTATCTACCAGAGGTAGATCCAGAGAAGTGTGGAGCGGAACGATGGGGGTGTATTTGGGAAGGTGCATCCCCACTCGGAGGACAGTATTTTGGAGGCGCTGTAATTTAAGGAAATTGGAATGTGTTGTGGTGCCTCATATGGGAGCGGCATATAGAAATGTGGGTCGGATAACGGTCGTGTAGATCCGAAGACGGTCTTTCTCAGCAATAGCTGGAGACCTCAGTATTGACCGAAGAGCAAACATTTTGTTTCTACTCTTTTGAGTCACTTTGGCTACATGAGGGCTCCAGCTAAGACGGCGGTCTAATAATGCACCCAGGTATAAATTGGTTTTAGACCATGCGATCGGGACACCGTCCAGAAAGAGGGGAGAGTGTTTGGGGGCATGACCAGTAGTAAACGTAGTGGCTGAAGTTTTGCCAACATTCAGTTCGAAGAGCCATTTGGCATACCATGGGGACATGAAATCCAGACCAGCTTGGAGGTGTTTGACAGCAAGTACTGCGGAGCGGGAGGTGGCAGCAATTGCGTCATCATCCGCAAAGAGATGCACATCAACACCCTTGGGCATTTCTGGCATGTCCAAGGTGTAAATATTAAATAAGGTTGGACTTAGAACGGATCCCTGAGGTACTCCTGCGCGTATTTTGCGTGGTGAAGACAGTGACCCCAGCCAGGAGGCTCGAAAACTTCTTTTGTGGAGGAATGATTGAAGAAAGTGAATGATATGCAGGGGGAATTTGTACCGGGCTAGTTTCAATAACAAGCCAGCATGCCAGACTGAGTCGAAAGCTTTGGCAATGTCGAGGAAAGCAACGGCTGTGACTTTCTTGTTATTAAAACCATGAGTGATGCGATTAGTGAGACGTAAAGTTGATGTTCCGTAGAGGTTTTTGCTACGAAACCAAATTTATACTGGGGGATGATGGGGTTATGGGCTAAATGCCGCTTGATGCGAGTTAGGACTAGTGACTCTAGCATTTTGGCCATGACATTTAGAAGGCTGATTGGTCTGTAGCTGGACGGCTCTGACGGCGGTTTCCCGGGTTTTAGTATTGAAATTATTTTGGCCATTTTCCAGTTTTTAGGAAAGTAGGATGTAGTGAGGCACCGTTCGTAAATGTGGAAGAGTACTGCCACAGCTGGCCCGGGAAGTTGTCGAATGAGCACTGCTCCTATTCCAGATGATATGCATGTATTTTATTATGACTTACCATTTACGTACCTACACATGTAAAGTTGTGTATGTTTATCTGTACTCAAATGTAAAAGAATTGATTCCCCTGGGCTACTTTATGAAGTAAGTATGGACTATGGGAGTGGGCTCAATCTCTTTCTTTCAACTTGTAGAATAATAATTTTGATGGTGCCAAAATCAAGTATTAGGCGTTTAAGGAGGGACAACACTGAAATTTCTAACTTCTAAAGTTTCCATCAGAATGGGGAACATGCATAATTTTTTTTTAGCATTTTACTAGATTAAGATTAACGTCCTGAATACAAAAATATTTTATTTCGGTGACATAGAATTAAGTTTCATTTATAAAAACGAGCTGAAAGTTTCACACATATTTATGGCGGGAAAAACGGGGCATACGTCACTTGCCATGTATCAGCAATCAACCAATCAAAGAAAGATAAATAACATAACGCTTATTTGGAAATTATCATATCCAAAATCATATAAAATCGAATTAATGTCTAGTAAGCGTAGTAATTAATTTTGAAGCCCAGTTACTATAAAAACAATAATACCAAACCTATTTTCATAGAATATCAGTAAATATTGGGTGTTGTTATTCATATAAAGCAGACTTGACAACGGCTTGCGTAAAAATTTTGACAAGGTTAGCTTGATGACCTTGAAAATGTGATTGTTTCGTCTAGGAGGCGGTGGCAAAGTCCAAGGAGGTTATATGCAAAGTCATTCATATAAGCAGTGATTTTCATGGCATGTGACGTCACATACCGTTTAAAAATAATAGTGCGGGAAACAGATAATCAAAATCTTTGAACATGTATAGAAGTATAATGAGTTAATTTTAAAACTTTTAAATTAGGTTTGTGATGTCTTCAGATGAATAACAATATATTCCACGTACTTTCAGAGCTGTAGAAAATTCATGCAAGTTCCCTATTAGATGTGTTTTTGTGTGTGCATTAATCAATGGCTGAGAAATTAAAAATGACATTGTTATTAATTTCGTATTGTTGATTCAACAATGAATTAGCCGGGACATTTTCACATGAGCACCAAACACCAAAATTGATTTATATATTTTTTGTGTGAAGCTATATAACCATTTGAGGTACACACGGATGGATTATTTTTTCAGATTTAAAATACAGGAACAAATTATTTTTTACTTATAACAATTATTTAGATTCTTCGATTTCCATTGCACATTAAAGTTTAGGATTTTTTTATTTTTATTGTACCAAAGGTAATAATTATTCCATCCGTTGGGACCTTCCTTTATTATTAAAGAATATTCACAGAAAGTTTCACTTTGATTGCTCAAGTATTGTAGACACTAAAATGTCCCACCTTCTGAAAAATGTAAAAAAAAAGTTATCCCAGAAATGACCGTCAAAGTTTATTAAGTTGTGAAATGATCATAGTAATCGAGCTCCAACAAACTTCAAAAACAGATATCAATAATAAAATGTAAGTATTGTGTGTTAGATCTTAGGTTTAGAACACAACATAATATTTGATTCAAAAAAAAAAAAAAAAAAAATGCAAAAAACGAGATTTTATTCTGAATTTCAGTGTTGTCCCTCCAAAAACGAAATGCCAGCCAATAGGGTGTATTCAATGTACATCCGTCGGTTGAAGCAAGTATATGAATGGGCTCAATCACTTCCTTGGTGCCTACCTGAAGTAGTAGGCATTAAATCGAGTTACACATAGAAAACAAAATGGCCTCCACTCGTATGTAGTTTTTCCAAATTTATCTTCATAACCGTATATTTTATGACAAACTCTATTATTACAAAAATGATTCCTAATAACATTTTACACACATGTGATATTCACATATTTTTATAGGACTTCCTGCTACCATAAAACTTACAAGTTCTCTATGTTAATTTCTACTAAAATGTTGTTTTGTTTTTTATAAGTATCTCTTGAACGCCTAACACTTGAGTTTGGAATCATCAAAATTATTATTCTACAAGTTGAAAGGAAGAGATTGAGCCCAGTCCCATAGTCCATACTTGCTTCATAAAGTAACCCAGGGGAATCAATTCTTCTAAATTTTAGTACAGATTAACATACACAACTTTACATGTGTACGTAAATAGTAAGTCATATTAAAATACGTGCATTGAACGTAGAATCATACAAGGAATATTTTTTGTAATTTTAGATTTTGTCATAAATAGTACCTGAAGTGGCAGCCATCTTGTTTTTTCCGTATAACTAATAAACGACTATTGTTGGAGCTTTGCACCATCAAAATTATTATTTTATAAGCTTAAAAAGGGTTAGTAAGGTGAAAAACTAAAAAAATATCATTTTTATAATATGTCCACCCTCAAATATGGAAAACATTACTAAAATATACCATACTTTAACAGCAGGTGGTAAAAAAATTAAAGAAAACGCGATTTTTTGGCTTGTTGCTACTTGCTACCAAGAAGCACCGAGCACCTTTTCTGATGGTAAGTCCCATATGAAAAAAATGTTCCCTCGAGCTAGTAAAACCACCGCTAAATAGGTGACTTATCAAAAATCGATGAGGAGTTTTAATATGCATCGTTTCTCTACCGATAACATACTTCTTATTACGAACGTGTACTTCTACAAAATGCCCTACAATTAATTTTCTTGTGACTTGATGTGTAGAAAAGTTGCAATCTGTTTTGAGCGGCACTGTCCACAGTCGCCAAATGCTGTGGCTGGTCTCGTATAACACAACGAGTGCTCTGTCTATCGGGAAGATGCTAGCGAGCTCAGAACCGATACAGCTGTACTACGCTTTAGAAGAAAAATGCAGCAGAGCTGGCGAAGTGAATCATACAATAGCGTAATGTTCACTATTTGTTTTCTTGCATTGAAGCAACCTATGTCAATTTTATTTTACACACAACTGAATTTCATGCACTTATGACTCATTAATGATTTTTAGTTTTTCACCTGACTATCCCTTTAAAGGAATAGTCAGGTGAAAAACTAAAAAACTACCATTTGTATATGTCCACCCTCAAATATGGAATACTTGACTAAAAGATACCATAGTTTAAAAGCAGGCGGTTAAAAAATTAAAGAAAACCCGATTTTTTGGCTTGTTGCTACCAAGTAACACCGAGCAACTCTTCTCATGGTAATTCCAATATAAAAAAATGTAACCTTGAGATAGTAAAACCACCGCTAAAATAGGGCACTTATCAAAAATCGATCAGGAGGTTTAATGTGCATCGTTTCTCCAAAGATTAGACAGTGTTTCTCTACCGATAACATGCGTCTTAGTACGAACGTGTACTTCTACAAAATGCCCTGACTTGATGTGTAGAAAAGTTGCAATCTGTTTTGAGCGGAACTGTCCGCAGTCGCCGAGTGTTTCGCGGAGCGCTGGCTGGATTCGTATTACACAATGAGTCATCTGTCTATCGGGAAGGCGCTAGCGAGCTCAGAACCGATACAGCTGTACTACCTTTAGAAGAAAAATGCAGCAGAGCTGCCGAAGGGAATCTAGTAGAATAGGTAAATGTTCACTATTTTTTTCTTGCATTGAAGCAACCTTTATCAATTTTATTTTACACATAACTGAATTTCATGCACTTATGACTCATTGGTGATTTTTTAGTTTTTCACCTGACTACTCCTTTAAAATAGCGTGCATGAAAAGGGGTCGGCACGAGATTATAGTTAGAGTGGGGAAAATATACTTAAAATTGCTAATCCATGTTTGTAAATAATAGTTTAGGCCTATTAGAAAAAAAGAAAATTAAATCAACTTCAGTAATTTTCTTATGCCGCGTAAAAAATGGTAAATGCTGATGGTAAATAATAAATACCATTTTGTCGTGAGTTTCAAATTCCATGGTAAACTGAATATTTGGATAAATACTATTTAAATGATGCAGAAATTCGTTCAGTTTTCCAATGGTAAACCAAGCGTCATCTCTGAAAGTTATGCAAGGAAGACACAAAACACGATTAATACGTTTAATTAAGCAATTTCACAACAATATTACTTATTTGTCATCTGAAAAGTCAGGGGGGCAAGTCCCACATTAACGTATATTGTACAGCTGCGCATTCAGTGACGTATACAATCACTTAATTTCAACTGTGCACCTGTAATATAATGTGCATTACAATCCACTGATGCTAAGTACTTTGGACACGGATATACTGTGTAGTGTTGCAACGTGTGGTCATTGCAGCCACCTGTAATACTCGTAACGCGATTAAGGAACCACTTTCAGCTGATGCTAAGTGCGATAGACACGGATGCACTTGATTGAAAAGGGCGTTAAAATCTTCAAACACCTTTGGGGTCTCGAGCCCATTAGAACTGTCAGCTATCGGACTTGGAGCTTGACATATTGCTGCAACTGGCCGGGTGCAACTGCACTAAACTGCACTGGCCCCAGGCACTCTCAACTACCGGTCTTATACGTTGTATAGCTGCAACCAGTCCGATGCATTCTTTTCACTTTGACATTTAAGAGTTGGGCAGGGCTATAAAGGTGCACAGTGTGGATGCCAGCTCTTTTATTACTTTATTTACGATGCATACTTTTGTTAATTGATACAAATAATATCATCTAACTCGATATCTAAATCACAAATATTTAAACATATACAACCATACACAATTTTAAAAAGTTTATAAATCCAAATTAATTTTGTAGAAACCTACTAGAACAAGTTTTGTACACGAAAACATGCGTAATATAAGACCAATGGCAATACAGTACAAACTTATCCAGATACAGGATGCTCTTAGTAAGTATGAGAATCACATGCAATTTTTATTTTTAAAGGTACGAAAATTACTGGATATCTAAAAAACCTGTCTATAGCGCACTGCAGTGTTTTGGTAAACCCTATACAACTGAATGATAGATACATCAATAGGGTAGTTATTTTGATTATTACATGAATGCTATAATAGCAACGATCCTCATTATATTGTTACATACATTTAGCATTCAATATGTAGGGCTTTCCAAATCACACTCAGATTTTGGAATCACATGTCCTGCAAGATCCTCTGTCCCTCTGTCTGTCTGTGACGAGTACACCATGCAGTGGTATAGACAGACAGTGACATATCTCGTTTGTACGACAGCATAGAATGGTCCACATCTTTATCCACTGGCCTGCGTCATAAATCGGGCGGGTCAAGTAAGAAGTGGCTGCATGCGTGATTGCCTGTTATGTCGCCAAGTGCATTCAACTCTCGCGATGCACCTGGAGTGCATTACACGCAGTGATTCAGATGCGGCGTGCATGTTCGTGTTTGGGCGATCTTACAACGCGGGCCTCAACACTCAAACTGCAGTTACTCAAATAAATAATAATAATAAACAAAAATGGCTATAGTTTTTGTATCTAGTTTCATTTAGGTATGAGTGAACACGTGTCTCAGATAGTTAATCAAGTTACCGGTACTCTAATAATTATTAAAATTAAAACGTATTTAACAAAGAAGCTGTTTGCGGTATAAGTATTTCGGTATTACTTAGACTTGGCTCATTCATTTTACGCGGAAAGTTTTTTTTTTGGGGGGGTAATCATTACAGAGTATCCTGGATTGACACAGGGCAGCATGTTGTACTGAAAGTCACATTTCACTTGAAAAAGTTTTAAATTCACGCATACATTAATATAATATATTATGAAATATACAATTATATATAACACATAAAAAAACAGTGTCATTTATTTGATTACTGAACAATTTAAATTTTTTTGTGTAGGTAGCTATTGAAAGTGATTCTACAAATTCACTTGTAAGTCATTAATCATTATTATCAATTACCTTTATCTGTAATTATTTTGAATGACAATGTAATTTGTTCTAGGGTACTTTGTAAGATGTATTGTAACGTGACTTTGTATTGATATAATATAGTTTTAACTGTTGGGAGGCGAGCCCCCCCCCCCCCCCTCGATATTAAAATAGAGAACAGCTGACAAACACTGGGAGTACAGAGATTCTCAGCCACCCATCTCGTTTTTACGTGTCCGCACAATTGAAATATTATTTTGGAGCTGTCACCGAGTAACTGGTTACTCGTGGAATGTTCACCTTGCCTCTCTTCATAACTAGGTTCTAGTAACTATAGTAACTAGTATCGCATTTTGAGCCGCAGCCAATTAGAAGATGAATGCGGTTGTACAAGTTTGTCCTCGATGTTCGATGTTCGATGTTCGATGTTCGATGCGATAACAGTCGGAGAGAAAACTTTAGTCTGTGCTTTAGTGAATGTCCATTGCAGAACCACTCGGTGGATTAGGAATGAGCTAAATTTATTATACAGCAGTTTTGAAAGTCTGGATCGCGCCCCAAACGTGGGACACGGGAGATGTTCATTTGGGATACCAACACAATTCATTTAGTTCGTAATAATAATTGAATTACTTTTTTTAAATCCATTTTTAAAAGCGCGTAACAATACTAATGTAATGTTCTTCTTTCATTGAGAGCAAGCTGAAAGGCGTTGATATTTCATGTACGGTACACCGTGTACCGTACATGTTCATACGAATCAAATTTGGGACAAAGAGATTTCCATGGATAAGAATTGGAACACGAACGATGGAATTATGAGGGATGAATGATGAAGAATGGTGGACTGATGTTATCAATTCGTACTATTTACCTATGAGATGAAGTTTGGAAAAACGATATCCAACAGTTTTGTGTATACAAACTGTTTCGTCCCATCGCTATAAGACAACCATTTGTAAAAGTTCACAAAATATTTCGATACCGAAAACTATTCCAAGATCTCGTTATTTCCTAACATAATGTTATCAACACTATAAACCTTGAAACATACCTTTTATCTAGCAGCGGGCACGTAGCTTTCCATTGATTAATGTATTTCTACAACGCATTATTGGTTATTGATTGAGGAAATACATTCGCGTTGTCCCATATTTGTATTTGTTTTATTTATGAACATTGCATTTGTATTGTGATGTTGGTGATCGCTATTGGTCAGTATTTGGATGGGTGACCACTTGGGGACACCTCGTACCGTCGGCAATCAATCCTTTTGTTTTATTATCACAACACAAACATTTTATTATTTTATAGGGTATAGGGTGTATTCACGTATTGCGCATGGTGGCCACATTGGAGGCCACAATGGCACGTATTGCGCATGGTGGCCACATTGGAGGCCACAATGGCACGTATTGCGCATGGTGGTCACATTGGAGGCCACAATGGCACGTATTGCGCATAATGGCCACATTGGAGGCCACAATGGCACGTATTGCGCATGGTGGCCACATTGGAGGCCACAATGGCACGTATGGCGCATGGTGGCCACATTGGAGGCCACAATGGCATGTGATTGGTAGTTCATTGTTACTATGTTTCAGCTGGCGTTTAATGCAAATTCAACTGTTCTCTAACTTTGGTTTGCTATTATTACTTAAAATCAACATAAACAAACTCTTTTGTCTCGATTACTCTTTTAATCGTTTACAAAAGCAATCATTTTCGTACACTTTATCGGGTATATACGTGTTCAAATCCTTATATCTCTCCGTAAACAATATTATTCTTTATCTATTGAAAGTTAAATGAAACTTGAAATAGTACTATAGGTGGCCTCCAATATGGCTGATGTGACGTCACGTGAATACTCCCTATGGTTTTATTTTTTGCCAAATTTCGTTTTTCTAAATGCAAATTTCGCATTTTGGTGGCATAACAAGCGACAAAAAACATACATCATCAATTTAAGACTATCACTCAAATAAAAACGAGTTACTCGTGTGTATAAACATATTTCCTATCTATTAGTCTTATTTTAAATTCTTCTGCGCGTTTTTTCTTACCCTAACACTAATTTTTAGCCAACATTTAACAAATTTTCGTTATTTTGGTCTTATTTCGCGAATACACAGATATTTCGTGAATTTCGTAGTTAAAGCTCCATATCGCGTTATTTCGCGATTCCAAATTTGCATAATTAGCATGCTGACACGACGTCTTGTCCACAATTATCATTTTTAGGGGTATAACAACAGTTTCGTTTTATTTTGTAACGCGAATTTTACTCGCTCTAGTTATTATCGTTTCACAGCTTAATAGAAATGAACACATACTTTACATATCATTGGTTCCAAATTTATATTTTAAATTTATGTCCGTTGCCAAGTAACACTTTTTGCTGAGATCCCCGTCATTAGACATACAATGTTGAATACACCGGTTCTCGTCTGCACACCGATGTAAAGCAACATCCAGCGTGGTCAGTACTTGGATGGGTGACCGCTTGGGAACACAACGTGCCATTGGCTAACGAGACTTTTGTTTTATTTATTGCTACACAAATATTTTTAGTATATACAATTTATTATTATTACTAGGTAAACGCTGTGGGACGCGTTGATAAGCGAGCGCGTCTATATCACGTACTTTCTGGCGAGAAGTTCTCAAAGCTAAAAAACAAAACAATTAACAACAATTCAAGAATGCGCATTGCAAACATTTTTCTAATTTTCATAGCTATTATACTTCCTGACACTGTTGAATGCTTTGCAATGTGCGCTGCCAAAGATTACTGAGTGGTCTTTGATGCTGCTAAGAATTTTCGTTGTCATTTCGTCTAGTGTTTTCGATACGGTCCGCCGCCGTTACTAACACTTATTGACAGCAATAGAAATGTCATTTCTGCTTCTAATACGTATCAGATCGCGTTTAAATTAGTATATTCGTGACCAAACAAAAATGTACTATAATATAATATAGCCACTTCACATTTTGCCGTTAAGTGTTTCAGAACAATATTTTCGAGTAGCTTTTGTGTGTGACGTTTTTAATACGTATCTGATTGCCATAAAATGGAAATATTCGTGTTTGGAAAAATCTTCACAAAAATATGGCTATCTCATATTTTGCCACCATTTTGTTTCAGAAAAATATTTTTCAGCAACTATGGTGTAATTTTGTAACTGTTCGAAGGATTTCGCCACAAAACTATACACCTTCAATCCACATCAAGGCTTGTAGACTGTTCAAATTTCAAGTTGATCGGACTTTCCGTTCGACCGCTATCGACAGACATAAAAATAAAGAAAAAAAACAAACAAACAGAACGAGTGCCATAACAGTCTAATGGAGACGCTTGCTTAGCTCGCTTCATAATATTTAATTTAATTTCACAAGGTAAAAATAAGAGGTAAATTTAAATGGGCTTATACTTGACAATGTGATCATACGAAGAAAAACGTTTGGTATAACTCTATCGTTCAGTTTCGCTATTAAGACGGACGAAGGAATAAGAACGTATGTGTGATTGGTGAGGCGAATATTGTAGGCTGTGCCTGAGATATTTACTTGGGTGATGGGGGGTGGGGTAGGGGAGGAGGGGGGCGTCGATTTTATTAATTCCTCATGTTTATGTACCATAACTAAAGAAGAACGAGGAGGGTGTGAAATCAAGAACCATGGTGTTTGTGTTAAGTTTATTTCAACGACTTTATTTTGATATCATCATATAGAATGAGAAATGTAATGAAATGCGTTTGAAATGGCAGTATTTCTCTTTGGGGGGTTACAAAAGCACTTCTTGGCCGGGCAATGACTAGATCAATCAATCAATGTTTATGTGTAGGAGTGGGGGAGCCACTGGACAGAGGTACAACAAGGTTGTGCTACAACACAGTACACACGATAGGGCGCGAAAACGTCTGCTAACGATGATTGCGTGATGGTTGCTCATCTATAAATGACATCCCTCGTAGCCCTGGGATTTAATTACCCCGTCCAGGCCCCACAATCACGCGATGAGAGACGCGGCGTTAGGATCGCGATAACACGACTGTCCCGTGCATGGTCCCGTGGGGCAGGCATGAGTCGCCTCCAGGCACAAAGAACTCAGTCCTGACAGATATTCTTGGCAAGTTGCCAAGAATATCTGTCGGGACGGAGTGCTTTGTGTGGACAAGTATAGGGTCGCCAGGAATATCTATCGGGACAGAGTGCTTTGTGTGGACAAATAGGGTCGCCAGGAATAACTGTTGGGACAGAGTGCTTTGTGTGGACAAGTAGGGTACCCAAGAATATCTGTCGGGGCATAATGCTTTGTGTGGACAAGTAGGGTCACCAGAAATATCTTTTGGGACAGAGTGCTTTGTGTGGACAAGTAGGGTCACCAGAAATATCTTTTGGGACAGAGTGCTTTGTGTGGACAAGTAGGGTCGCCAGGAATATCTATCAGGACAGAGTGCTTTGTGTGAACAAGTAGGGTCGCCAGGAATATCTGTCGGGACAGGGTGCTTTGTGTGGACAAGTAGGGTCGCCAGGAATATCTGTCGGGACAGAGTGCTTTGTGTGGACAAGTAGGGTCGCCAGGAATATCTGTCGGGACAGAGTGCTTTGTGTGGACAAGTAGGGACGCCAGGAATATCTGTCGGGACAGAGTGCTTTGTGTGGACAAGTAGGGTCGCCAGGAATATCTGTCGGTGCAGAGTGCTTTGTGTGGACAAGTAGGGACGCCAGGAATATCTGTCGGTGCAGAGTGCTTTGTGTGGACAAGTAGGGTCGCCAGGAATATCTGTCGGGACAGAGTGCTTTGTGTGGACAAGTAGGGTCGCCAGGAATATCTGTCGGGACAGAGTGCTTTGTGTGAACAAGTAGGGTCGCCAGGAATATCTGTCGGGACAGAGTGCTTTGTGTGGACAAGTAGGGTCGCTAGGAATATCTATCAGGACAGAGTGCTTTGTGTGGACAAGTAGGGTCGCCAGGAATATCTATCAGGACAGTGCTTTGTGTGGACAAGTAGGGTCGCCAGGAATATCTTTCGGGACAGAGTGCTTTGTGTGGACAAGTAGGGTCGTCAGGAATATCTATCAGGACAGAGTGCTTTGTGTGGACAAGTAGGGTCGCCAGGAATATCTTTCATTACAGAGTGCTTTGTGTGGACAAGTAGGGTCGCCAGGAATATCTGTCGGTGCAGAGTGCTTTGTGTGGACAAGTAGGGACGCCAGGAATATCTGTCGGTGCAGAGTGCTTTGTGTGGACAAGTATAGGGTCGCCAGGAATATCTGTCGGTGCAGAGTGCTTTGTGTGGACAAGTAGGGTCGCCAGGAATATCTGTCGGTGCAGAGTGCTTTGTGTGGACAAGTATAGGGTCGCCAGGAATATCTGTCGGTGCAGAGTGCTTTGTGTGGACAAGTAGGGACGCCAGGAATATCTGTCGGTGCAGAGTGCTTTGTGTGGACAAGTATAGGGTCGCCAGGAATATCTGTCGGTGCAGAGTGCTTTGTGTGGACAAGTAGGGACGCCAGGAATATCTGTCGGTGCAGAGTGCTTTGTGTGGACAAGTATAGGGTCGCCAGGAATATCTGTCGGTGCAGAGTGCTTTGTGTGGACAAGTATAGGGTCGCCAGGAATATCTGTCGGTGCAGAGTGCTTTGTGTGGACAAGTAGGGACGCCAGGAATATCTGTCGGTGCAGAGTGCTTTGTGTGGACAAGTATAGGGTCGCCAGGAATATCTGTCGGTGCAGAGTGCTTTGTGTGGACAAGTAGGGACGCCAGGAATATCTGTCGGGACAGAGTGCTTTGTGTGGACAAGTAGGGACGCCAGGAATATCTGTCGGGACAGAGTGCTTTGTGTGGACAAGTATAGGGTCGCCAGGAATATCTGTCGGTGCAGAGTGCTTTGTGTGGACAAGTAGGGACGCCAGGAATATCTGTCGGTGCAGAGTGCTTTGTGTGGACAAGTATAGGGTCGCCAGGAATATCTGTCGGTGCAGAGTGCTTTGTGTGGACAAGTAGGGACGCCAGGAATATCTGTCGGGACAGAGTGCTTTGTGTGGACAAGTAGGGACGCCAGGAATATCTGTCGGGACAGAGTGAGATATTCCTCGTGACCTTAGGCTACGTGCGTCATTTAAAAAAAAATATTTTATTAGATTCGGATTAACTTCCTGACCACAAGAATTGTTAGCAGAATGCGGTTTCAGAATAGAGATTAGTTTATTAAATAATGTATAGAATGCTGTATAGAATGCATTTGAGAGTTACAAAATAAACATATCGGGCATTGTAGCAATTGAAACCTGGGCCGGAAGAACGTTGGATATACATTTTTCTTGATTTTCTAGTTGCGAAGTTAAACAACTTTTAATGGATTTGAAATCCAACACTATCCCAGGTTTACCAATCTAAAAATGCCCGCGAAAACGGAAATAGTTCACTAAAAACATGGTAGATCACGTTAGCTTGAAGAGTGAATTAAGTAATCTTTGTTAGAACCAACGTTTTGCCGCAATAAAAATATTTTCGAATAAAATGTATATCCAACGTTCTTCCGGCCCAGGCTTCAATTAACAATAAATAGTTCGCAAACTGTTGGATTCTTATCAGCTGACATAAAGTCGATGTTGTAATATCTCCCAACCCCCTCTCTTGACGTCGACTCCTATTCTTCGAGTTCAAGTTTTCAAGACAAATCTTGAAATCGCGGTCGTGGTAGTGGTTTCGTCATGATGTCTGCCTCAATCCACTTCTCTTTCATTGGACTCTCCATTTTTATAACATCTTCCCAACTTAATGGTTCATCTTTTACTTTTTCGTTACTGAGGTACGTTAATCTGTCTTGAAGTTGACCTTTGTTGCATCTTTCTTTGCGATCTGCGAGGTAGCTTTTCAGCGTCACCAGGCTTATCATCGCCTTGTACTGATTCAGGATAGTACGTATAACTTCTAGCTCATCTTCTGTCTTGAAGGAATCGGGCTTGCTAGTTTCAGGGTTGCATACCTGTGTAAACACACTTCCACTTGTAGCTTCGTCGAAGCGAAGGTTACTGTGCGACTAATTGTTACTACAGTTAGTTGTATTTAAAAAGTAAGTTATTCTGTATCTTGCTCACTATACCCTACATGGATACCTTCTTTGGCACATGGGTCTAGTTTACTTCTTTGTATACTTTAGATATGTACGAATAGCATTTTCTACTGAAAACTCTGACATGACTTACGTCAGGTTTCTTACTAAACCACAGTTCATATGGAGTCTTGTTTGCAGCTTTTGTAGAGAGGCGATTTTGAAGATAATTCTCCGTCACTACGGCCTCACCCCAATACTTGTGCGGGAGAGACGCATCTATGAGCAAGCATCTTGCCATTTCAATGAGCGACCTGTTCTTTCGTTCTGAAGTCCTGGAACTGGATTCACAAAAAGTCTTAACAATTAGGCCAGGCCTAGCTTTAGGACCACTAGATTATGGCACGCCATTGGTTGATACGGACCTGCACAAACTCTCGGCTCAACGTCACTAAGAAACCCTAAGAAATAACAAACATTTGAGATAAAAAAAAAAGAGTTGGTCTTATCTTTGTTCAAAGATGGTGGCAATTCGCCTATGACTTCAAAGTGTGAACATAAATGGCCTATTAAGGGCCTATCCCCTAGATATCTTTACTTACCTTGACATACGCATTTGTCTCTTTTAAAAGTGTGGAGGCAAAAGCGATAGCGTCGATTACAGTATTTGGTGAAGGTATTAGGAATCAAAACACGAAACTTTAAAACAGGGGCCGGCCCGATTCACAATTGAAGTAAGAGTTGCAATAGTGAAATAGCAATAAGGTTTAAGCGAATTGGAACATGCAATAACAATGCTGTGGTTCACAACTGTCACAGTGGATTGAAATAGCAATTCCGTTTCTTATTTCAACTTCCCATGATGCACCTTATGACGAACCAATCAGAACGCAGAAGAGCCATACTAGAAGGTCAACTACGGAAATCAAAAGAAAAACAGTGGCACCGGATATTTTGCTGTTATAGTCAATGATAGTAAGTACACAATTAAGGCGCTGCTTTGACTACTGAAATAAGCAACCAGTCGTCGGTTGTGAACCAGTTGCTTGTTATTTCACTTTTTCACTGTTTCTTATTGTAAATCTTATTTCAATTGTGAATCGGCCTTTAGGACCGGTCCTAAGTGTAGCTGTACCTTATGTGCTATTATAAATCCATGGTAGGTCTACTAGCTATACGGATATCACGTCGGCTGTTCAGCAAGAACCCGACTGACCGCAGTTGGCGAAGGGTTCTGGTGAAAAAAAAACTTTCAGCACATTAATGCATACTTACAAAATTAATCGAGAGCCGGGCTGAACAATGTTTGATTCCGACAATAATTTCAAAGCGTGACACTTGTAAATCATGTTATTGAGGTTTTTCTGATCATTTTCGTTTTTTGTGCGAAGTCAGTATCTTAATTTAAAGAGAACACGATGTTGATGTGTTCTGGATACTTGATCACTAACACTATTGCATCAAGCAACATTAACAAAACTTTAGCCAGTGGTGTTTTCCTCACAAGTCCCCGCGTACCCTTCCCAACATTAAAAAACATATAATAACCCGAAACGATTTTAATTAATTCTCATAACTATTTAAGATTATACATTATATGACATGTGCAATCTATTTAGTTCGGCATTACAATAATTATATTGCGCGCGTTTACAATTCTTTATTAATGAGTATGGGTGACTCTTCCTTACTCAAGTTGTTTTTGACATTGTTCTGAAGTCGAGCTTGAAAATTTGGATGCAACGATTGAAAGTGGATATTAGCACATATGAAAAAAAAGTAAAATTCCAAAAAAGCACCGGCGCTTTGAGAAAGTGATGCATTGTATACAGGTGACCAGGATTAAGGAATTGAAAGAGGAGCTGACAAGACAGTCCGCACACAGCTCCTGCCTCGTGCACGTGCACCCAATTGTTTTCAAATGTCCAGGAAACGTAGGCTAGCACAGTGGCCGGGGTAATACTGGGTTCAATTCCCGCGACACGCTGCGCTCCATTCTGACATTCTTCTGTTCTATGATCTTGATTTGTAAACCACTTACGAACGCAGACTTGATTTAATAATATTTTATTCAATGGGTTGATAAAAGTTGAGGGGGTAGGGGGTTGACGATCGCACTCTTCACCCCCGCCCCCACCCCCCCCCCCCCCCTTACCCATGTGCGCTACCGTCTACACGTAACGGTACATATCTAATAAAATAAATCTAATATATAAGTGAATTTGTGTGTACAGTCTACACTCTACACACTCACAAGTTATAATTTTCAGTAGCTTGTCAGGGGATATTATATTATAATTTATTGTGACTCGTTAAGTCACGGTTTTCGTATATGCCAGTGTCACATACACAGATACAGTCTGAGTCCAAAGTTAAAAAAAATCTACCCGAACCAAGAATCGAACCCAGGATCTTCTGCAATGGAAGCAGAAATAAACCCACTAGACCAACGAGCTACACATGAATAAAGCTTTGTAAACATATAATTATGAAAATTGCATGTATTTTGGATGTACCCTGCATTACATGTATGTGGACGTTGGTGGATGTGTATGACTAAAAATTGAGCTACAACTACAATTAAAAAAGTGTCTATATTGTCTTAGCGCTGCGCGTTCAATAGTACGCGCTTATGAATAGCGTTATTATGACGGAAAGTCGTAAACTATAATTACCTTATTTTGAATAACTATTTAAAGTCACCCCCAAGCCCCTTTTCTCTCTAAATGAATACTTGGGTGTGACAGGATGTAAATAAGTTCTTTTGAGACGTTCGCAGTCCACCCTCAGATGGTCGCCAACGATAATTGCTTCGGTGAGGGCTGTTGAAAAAGGTCCCATCGCAGCGCTTTGTCGTGCGTGGCCTAGCTTGAGGTGCTGAACAGCCGATGTGATACAAATTTTACTTTCGTGGAAATCACAGAGAACTTGAAATATTTGCAAACTGTGAAACAATACCTTCCTTGTGTAAAAGCTGTTTTATTTTAAGACTCGTGTATTCACCCCTATTGTCCGATCTGATTTTCTTGATTTGTTACTTGTCATATTTACTTTGAATTCAACGAGTTTATCAATACCTTCCCTTTTCTCTTTGAGAAGGTGCACGGTTGTGTATCTTGAGTAATCATGTTGAGTAAGTATCTTTTTCCAACAGGAGTAACAGTGTTCGCATAGGATCACACAAATCAGTATGTATCAGTCTAACAGTGTTCGCATAGGATCACACAAATCAGTATGTATCAGTCTAACAGTGTTCGCATAGGATCACACAAATCAGTATGTATCAGTCTAACAGTGCTCGCATAGGATCACACAAATCAGTAAATATCAGTCTAACAGTGTTCGCATAGGATCACACAAATCAGTATGTATCAGTCTAACAGTGTTCGCATAGGATCACACACATCAGTATGTATCAGTCTAACAGTGTTCGCATAGGATCACACAAATCAGTATGTATCAGTCTAACAGTGTTCGCATAGGATCACACAAATCAGTATGTATCAGTCTAACAGTGTTCGCATAGGATCACACACATCAGTATGTATCAGTCTAACAGTGTTCGCATAGGATCACACACATCAGTATGTATCAGTCTAACAGTGTTCGCATAGGATCACACAAATCAGTATGTATCAGTCTAACAGTGTTCGCATAGGATCACACACATCAGTATGTATCAGTCTAACAGTGTTCGCATAGGATCACACAAATCAGTATGTATCAGTCTAACAGTGTTCGCATAGGATCACACAAATCAGTATGTATCAGTCTAACAGTGTTCGCATAGGATCACACAAATCAGTATGTATCAGTCTAACAGTGCTCGCATAGGATCACACAAATCAGTATGTATCAGTCTAACAGTGTTCGCATAGGATCACACACATCAGTATGTATCAGTCTAACAGTGTTCGCATAGGATCACACAAATCAGTATGTATCAGTCTAACAGTGTTCGCATAGGATCACACAAATCAGTATGTATCAGTCTAACAGTGCTCGCATAGGATCACACAAATCAGTATGTATCAGTCTAACAGTGTTCGCATAGGATCACACAAATCAGTATGTATCAGTCTAACAGTGTTCGCATAGGATCACACACATCAGTATGTATCAGTCTAACAGTGTTCGCATAGGATCACACAAATCAGTATGTATCAGTCTAACAGTGTTTGCATAGGATCACACACATCAGTATGTATCAGTCTAACAGTGTTCGCATAGGATCACACAAATCAGTATGTATCAGTCTAACAGTGTTCGCATAGGATCACACAAATCAGTATGTATCAGTCTAACAGTGTTCGCATAGGATCACACAAATCAGTATGTATCAGTCTAACAGTGTTCGCATAGGATCACACAAATCAGTATGTATCAGTCTAACAGTGTTCGCATAGGATCACACACATCAGTATGTATCAGTCTAACAGTGTTCGCATAGGATCACACACATCAGTATGTATCAGTCTAACAGTGTTCGCATAGGATCACACACATCAGTATGTATCAGTCTAACAGTGTTCGCATAGGATCACACACATCAGTATGTATCAGTCTAACAGTGTTCGCATAGGATCACACAAATCAGTATGTATCAGTCTAACAGTGTTCGCATAGGATCACACACATCAGTATGTATCAGTCAAGAAGTTCTTTGGCACGGTTCTCACTTTTCTGCGGAAAAGATTTTCTTGTGAGCTTTCCTTTTACAAAGCAAACACACTTCACTATCTTGTTGCTCTTCTTTATCTTTATTCCACTGGCCAAATAATTGTTTTCCAATAGAGTTGATGGTTTCGGGATCTCTGTGTGCCAATCTTCTATGGCAATGGTATTGGTAAATGCATTCGCAATGCTCTCCTCCATGTTCTACCAAGCAGGCCCTAGCACGAGCCTTCTCTTCATAGTTCATATATACAAAGTTTGTACAGCTGAGTATCCACATTTCCTTTGGCTGCAGTCATTTTACCATTATATTATATGACACTCGTTCCCTTCGAGTTTTGGTGTGAGGAAAACGTCTTTTAATAATATTTTATTCGTCTTTCCATCGGGAATTTTGCAAGCGATGTTCCGCTCAATGTTCCTTAAATTCAAGAATAAAAAAGTATCACAAAAAGTAGAGTATGATTTTTTGTCCTTGAATTCAAGGAACATTGAACGGAGCATTGAACCGTCGAACAGGGGCGGACTGGGATAAAAAGGACCGGGATGCTGGGTTTCGGGGGGCCCGCACGAGGTGGCGTGGCGCGGCTGGGGTCTGGGGCGATGCCCTAGCCGCCGGAGGCAAATACGCCGAAGGCGTAAAAATTTTGTTTAGGGTTGCATTGAATTTTATGGCCTAAAATGCGATTTTAGGGCGCGATAACCAGAGGTCACCCTACCAGTAGCAAAATAATTTCAGTTATATTCAATTCAATTAATTATAGGCCTACATTGAATATTTTTTACAATAAATATTACAATACATTAATTTAACTATAATTTCAAAATAATACTTATAGAGTGGGGTTAAGATTTTTTCAGCAATATACAGAGAAGTATTTACATCATAGGAACTTTCTGATGGCAGCCCGGGGGCCCGGACTGCCAAAGGGCCCGGATTTTCCCAGGGGCCCAGGATGCGATCGCATCCCGGCATCCCTAGCCAGTCCGCGCCTGCTGTCTAAAGCCTGTATTACACAGTCAAACTTTTTCATCCATCTCCTTGAATTCAAGGACAAAAGCGCATCAAAAATAGTCAGTAAGTAGTCTGTTTGTTTGTTTTTTTATTCTCACAACAAGAGTACATACATGTAATACAATAATATAATTACATAGGTATTTTAAATTACATTAATTTATTACATTAGTATAGAGAGTATATTAGTATAGAGTCAAATTAGTATAGAGAGTACATTAGTATAGAGTCAAATACAATAATAGGAATTATTTATTGATGCTTTTGTGTCCTTGAATTCAAGGAGTTGGATGAAAAAGTTTGACCGTGTAATAGAAGTCAGTACTGTTGTTTAAATTTCAAGAACCCATATAGTATTCACAATTATCTATAATTGAGACAAAATATGTTACTTCAACGTCTTCATGTATTCAGGTTTCATTTCTTTAAAATCTTTATCTGGCCACAAAACAATCGCCGTTTTTTTTTAGATGATACCACACACTTTCAAAGCTGTAGCAAATTGATACACTGCACATACCCCATTGAGGGGGTTGTGACATCACAGTTCACAGGGTGCAAATAATGTTGCTATGCAATTACATTGTTGTATATTTCTTTGATTGGTGCATATTGTTTGTCCGAAACAGAACACGACAACATGGCTATATGTTGGGATTGAATTGAAACACTGTGATTGGAGGCTTGTGCTTTAATTTTAATTTTTGAGAGGACCCCATGAAAAAACACTTTTGCAAGTGTACCACTCCTCCCCCCCACCACCAAAACTCCAACCGACCACCGCACGCAGTTCGTTCTGATTTCAGTCGAGCGGAGACTCTTGTTAGAGTAGGTCACGGCCCACGATGCTGCCGTTCTACTCACTTGGTGTCATGTTTCCCTCCAATACTTGGATTGCCTCTGTACATTTGCGTTCTCAACTTCTGTTGAGCGGCGCTAGGACACAAGGAGACAATTTATTTGCGCAAATTACCTGTCTAGACCCTTTAAGTAGTTAGGGCTGGACTGCACGTGCAACGCGAGCAAACTGATGCGCTTTACATCAGCAATATTTTGGTGGGGGAGGCAGCACAGGGGCAGACAAAATAGAGGGGGGCAAGACAAATTGGCAAAAGTATTTAGCCCACTACTTTAGTACGAATACTCGCCTCCACCAACAAAGTACAAACCATATTAATTGTTTTGAATTAACTTACTCCATTGTAGTATTATCAATGGTGTATACAGATGTGTCAGACGAGACAGTCTGTGCGAGCTAATTGATTTGAATTCTCCGACATACTGTCGAAAACTTGTCACCTTCAACATTTAAATAGAGAGATTTTGCCAGGGTTTTTTCTATTCCTATCACAGCTAAGTTCGAGAGTGTTGTGTTACCCATACCACACACTATTTCTCAGATACGTTTTAATAATCTTTTGCATCCTGCGCTCGCCGGAAGTATGGTTCTGTTGTAGTAACAATATTCACTCACTTGTTCATTCACTTCATTATTATTTACAATAACTTGCGAACGAGGCACACTGGAAACAGTCGCAAGTTGATAAAATACATTTATTAGAATACGTACTAGATTCCGAATTGTTAGTTTTAAATTTTCTGCGATTCATATTTTTTGACAGTTCTGAAAAAGAGCCCGCAGGGCGTTTATTTGACATTTTCCGCTGTTAATTATTATACATTTAGAAAACACAACCGCGCACAGATAATACATTACTCACTTGTATAAATGTTGTTGCAATATAATTCAAAAAAGATCACCATGAAAACTATACAATAACAACGTTCGTAGCTTCCTTCCTCGGACACGGTACAACCATTAACAAACTCAATGGTACAACGGGACTAAAACATATTATGCCAATGCCATTGCCATCCTTGAAACTACCCTAACTGTCTGTAAGCACTACAATTAATAGGTCTAAAAAATAAAAATAGAAAAGGTATAGTGCTGCACTTGTATGTTTCTTGGAATTGACCAAATCGTTGACAATAGTGAACCCGAGCCAGCTATCATAAAAGAGTGGAAATCACTTCTAAACAAAGACTTATTCTCAACGAAAAATATTAGCTCAGTATCCTGTTTACGGCTGGGCACAATACTTTCAAAATTCGACCAAAATTAATACTTTGTTATTTTACAAACTTCATGAAAATAGCACTTTTGGGCCATGAATTAGATCGGGGGGGGGGCAACAGGGGGGCAAACAAATTTTGGGGGGACAACTGCCCCCCCAAAACCCCGCTACGCGCGTGCGGGTAGTACCGCCACTGCTTTACATCCGTGTACGTATGGCACCAAAACTTGAACGGTTTTAGACGTAGGCTTGACTCTTGAGACTGAAAGCATTTTGGGAAGATAAGGGTCGAGCGCATGATAAGCACTTCATTTCTTGTAAGTGACTCTTTTCATAAATAAGTTATGTAATAGTAAAAACAGAATATACTCAAGTGCCTTTTCACCGGGACACACAAAAATTCATTACAACAAACTGGGCAAATAATTGTGTTTTAAAATTAAATACCATCATTCCTAATATCTTAGGAATGATGGTATTTAATTTTAAAAAATTCATAAAGGCCCTACCATCATTCCTAAGATCTTAGGAATGATATGATATGGTATAATGATATATGATTTAGAATTAAATACCATCATTCCTAAGATCTTAGGAATGATGGTATTTAATTTTAAAACACAATTATGTGCCCAGTTTTTTGTAATGATTTTTTTTGTGTCCCGGTGAAAAGGCACTTGAGTATATGCTGTTTTTACTATTACATAACTTATTATGAAAAGAGTCACTTACAAGAAATGAAGTGATGCTTATCATGCGCTCGACCCTTATCTTTCCAAAATGCTTTCAGTCTCAAGCCTACGTCTAAAACCGTTCGAGTAATTTTAAAAAATTCATATAAGCCCTACCATCATTCCTAAGATCTTAGGAATGATATGATATGGTATAATGATATATGATTTAAAATTAAATACCATCATTCCTAAGATCTTACGAATGATAGGCCTATATGGTATTTAATTTTAATGAATTTTTTTGTGTCCCGGTGAAAAGGCACTTGAGTATATGCTGTTTTTACTAAACCATAACTTATTTATGAAAAGAGTCACTGACAAGAAATGAAGTGCCTATCATGCGCTCGATCCTTATCTTCCCAAAATGCTTGCAATCTCAAGTCTACGTCTAAAACCGTTCGAGTTTTGGTGCCATCCATACGTACACGGATGTAAAGCAGTGGCGGCACTACAGAGGGGAAAGGGGGGCCAGGTGCCCCCCCAAAATTTACGTTTGCCCCCCCCCCGTTGACCCCCCGATCTAATTCATTGCCCATTATTTTCGTGAACTTGACAAATATGGTCTAGATTGATTGATTGATATTTGGGATTTACGTCTTATAATTTTGCAACTTGGCTAATCAAGACGATGAGTGTGTGATAATGAAGATAAAATTGGGGGCTCTTTAAAGCAAAGGGGCAAGTAGGAGGGCGCGTGAGGAAAGGGGAAAGGGGATTGGGGTGTGGACTGCACTTCGTCTTACTTCTCCTCCTTGACCAGTCCGGCTAGGGTGGCCGTACCAGAAGCATACGCTTCCGCCGGCATAGCTCTCGGGATCAACAAAGCACGCAAATCTGCCCACCACGACCACGATAAGGTAGCAGTCCCTGGGCAGGAAATATGGTCTAGGACTAGCGTAAAAACTTTAAAACTGTTGGTACACGTAAAAAAGAATATGTAATTTTTTTAAAACCTGTTGTTGCAGACATAATATCAATATTTTAACAACAACCTGCATCAAAAAATTGAATTTAAAAAAGTTACGATCCCTAGATACTTCACCATCGAGATCGAAATCGATCTTCTTTGGCCGCTGCCAATTGCCATTCGTTTGAAAAGAAGAACAAGAACGCATTGTTTCTAGGCCATGGCCAGGGAGTTGAAGAGTTGTGTTTGCCAATCGAGAATTTAAAAGTGTTTAATAAATTAGTAGAGGACTTCAACTTTTTTTCTAAATAAAGAGTTTTCATGCTCCCGTGGATGAAAGAAAAATTATTTGGAAGCCGTCAAAAGTTTCTGAACGTTTGGAACCGTCGTGTTGGTGTAGGCCTAGACAGTTCTGAAAAAAGTGACATTTACTTAAAACAACAAATCGGCATGTTCGTGTCAGACAACTCCACTTTGTTTCCGACTGATATATTGAAGCTCACCATCATCAGTATAGAAGGAGACATTTATAGCATAGATGCAACACCAGAGCTAACTCTGGAAACCGTCAAAACAATGTCACTTAGCCATTTCTACAACAATCCAGAGTCAGCCAAAAGAGCTGCAAATTATAAATTGATTTTAGTGTCCGACAAACGGTCATTAGAATGCGAACGCTCAGTTGGCGAAGAAGACCTAAGAAACAACGGTAGGCCTACCTGGGAATGAGTAATATTGGTCCCTAGGCCTGAGGTAGCCTGGAGGTGGTCTAGGGCCCACTTCTACAGTTTCCATTCAGAACTTGGCCTCTAGGGCCTAGGCAAGCTTTTGTCACTGCTGGACCCTAGTGTGAACGTATCTTTGCAAGCTTTATTCACATTACATTAATTGTAGTAATCTTCTAAAACTCACAAACTGGAGCATATGACAGTAGGCTGGGTAGTCCTAGGGGCCTGTAGCCACTTACTCTGCTTACTTACACCTTGCTTATACTAGGACGTAGCACTACTCGCAGCCTTACTTGGTTCACTTTAACTAGGCCTAAGCCTAAGCTGAATAAAAATAGAATCACGGGGCGGGCGATTCCCTAAGCCCGGTATTAGATGTGAAGCTAACTCCATCAACGTTTCAAGGGGCTAAATGATGTCGCACTCCTGCAAATGAGCTTTTAACATTAACGCTGATTATACTAGGCCTGGACCTCGTACATAAGCTGTGATAACTAAGCGGTACCCTGTTTCTGCAGTCCATTGTAGCTGCCAGCAGCTGGTAACAATAATGGTGTATTTTTATTATCGAAGTTAGTGCACTCTCATTGTGTTAGATCGCCTTATCAGGATTATCGGCCTCGCAATGGGGATCATTCCTAGGTTTAGATTTCTATTCTACTAAATTAGAGACTTTGTTCTGAATGCAAACATAGACTAGATTTTTAGATTTCACATTTTAGAAAAGATTTTAATTCCTGAAAGTTAGCTGGAAATTCTACACATCATTATGGTGGAGAAAACATGGTGTGGTGACCAATCGCATTCAAACGAACCAATTTTAAATTTTGTTATGTTTATTTCACTAAGGAAATAAGATTAAGACTAACACTATGTTTATCAGGAGCTTTAAACCGGTTTAAGTATTATCGTTTTAAGGGTTAAATTGGTTTAATGGTGTTGGTAAACACATCGATTTAGCTAAAAACGGTTTAACTTTAGGCCACTTTCCAAAGTGACTTAGAACAGTTAAACCGATTTAATTTGACGTGATAAACACTTAAACGGTTTAAGATGCAATCTTTCCGCAACCTAGCGAAAACTGAGTGTACTCATTTGACAATTATTGCACGGCAACAAGAAGTAGTGTTAAGGAAAAAAGTAAGTGATTACTCAGTTATCTTCTCTGCTGAAAGTACTTTATAGGTTATGTAGGTGTGTAACACCGCTTATTGAATGTTGCACACCGCTTTACTGTACGTGTTTTTAGACGATTTGACGACATCTGTCGGGAGAATATCAAAGGTACTTTAAATCAGTTTAAGACGTCATTTTTAAGCTAAATTGTCAACGCCTTGATAAACGTATCGACTTACGGAAACCGTTTTACCTTAAATCTACTTAAAAAGCCCTGATAAACTTAGTGTAGGAAAATATTCAAAGGAAATAAGTTTCAAATATCAACATAGAGTGCATGCATCCTAGGCCTACTTAAAGGGTTAGTCCGGTGAAAAACTAAAAAACTATGATTTGTATATGTCAATCCTCAAATATCGAAAACATAACTAAAAGATACCGTACTTTAAAAGCAGGTGGTTAAAAAATTAAAGAAAACACGATTTTTTGGCTTGTTGCTACCAAGTAGCACCGAGCAACTTTTCTCATGGTAATTCCCATACAAAAAAATGTTGCTTCGAGATAGTAAAACCACCGCTAAAATAACACTTATATCAAAAATCGATCACGAGGTTTAATGTGCATCGTTTCTCTACCGATAACATGCTTCTTAGTACGAACATGTACTTCTACAAAATGCCCTGCAATTAATTTTTATGTGATTTGATGTGTAGAAGAGTTGCAAACTTGCAATCTGTTTTGAGCGGCACTGTCCGCAGTCGCCGAGTGTTGTGGCTAGTCTCGTATAACATAATAAGTGCTCCGTCTATCGAGAAGGCGTTAGCGAGCTCAGAACCGATACAGCTTTACTACGCTTTAGAAGAAAAATGCAGCAGAGCTGGCGAAGGGAATCTAGTAGAATAGCTAAATGTTAACTATTTTTTTTCTTGCATTGAAGCAACCTATATCAGTTTTATTTTACACATTACTGAATTTCATCCACTTATTACTCATTAGTGATTTTTTAGTTTTTCACCTGACTATCCCTTTAAGGTGACCATATTTTGAATATTGCAAACCGGGACAAACGAAATGTTAAGGATTACGAACTCCATGGTCCCATGGACAAGCACGGGGTCTGGTCAGTCGAAAGAGGGGAAATATTTTTAATTCAAATTGGCATTCATAATGCTCAGAAAACAGCTTTCTAACATGAATTAATAAACCAAAATAAATATCATATACATTATAATTTATAAGCCTATTAATTTTAATTAATACATATTAAGTACCGTATTTAAATGAATGTGGGTACATTTTTGTAGTCATGTTATGACCTGTCGTATTTCGCCAGCCGCCTGTTAAATAAACGCTGCGGACTGTGAGTGAGTGAGTGAGTGCGTGAGTCAGCTTCTGCGAATGCGACCCGCATGTGCCGAGGGCTAGAGAGCTAACCAGCAACTGTAAGCCCTTTCCCCCTGTTACAATCGACCGCGCTGTCTTTATTGACAGAATACCGGTACACCTTTTCCCCAAAAACTACAAACCGGTAAAAATACCTATTTTCAATGAGTCTCAGGACACCGGTACAAGTGTTCCGATAACGGTACTGTACCGGTCAAACCGGTACGTCTGGTCACCTTATGCATACTGTAAAGCAATCAGTTCGTCGATTCCAAGTGTCTTGTAATTTGTTGGGCGCGTCCGCCAAGTCTGAAGTCATGGACGGGTGTTGTGGTTGCGACTGAGCCAATTGGCAGGGCTTTTTAAGGTAGCCTATGCACCCCTGTAATAAGTACCTCCAGTAACACATTTATTATGAATGCAACACAAAACATTTAGGTAGGTAGTGCTATTTTAATAGGAATCCAGAGTTAATAATATTTTTCAAATGATCATGTCAAAGAGATTGAGAACAATAAATGGTTGTTTTTCATTGATAAACGTTTACCTCTTGAGGTTGTCACATAGGTACCATGTTATTTCATTTTTGCGGGAAAGAAAAAATGTGGAAGTTTGTAAGTACTGGTAGGCCTAAACAGTATTATAATATGAAGTGTAAGTTTGTTATTGAATTGTTTGTTATATTTACTGACTGTTGGATTCACAGTAAATATGATCCCAGGTTAACTGATTTATTCCAGATGAACTCCTGCTAGTGGAGCGGCGACAAACTGCCAACGGGAGAGAACAATTATTCACCGAGGAAAATCTCCGAGGTCCTTCCGAGGAGGAAATACGGTCCGCTACACAAAATGTCCCTGAGAAGAACACGTTCAAGCTGCATCCACCAAACGAATGCTCAGCAGATGTAAGGGTGGATACCTGTAGGCTAATATTTGTACACATGGGTCATATGTTGATAGATGCCAGTTGGCTGGAGTAGTAAAGTGTTGAAATAGGATCCAACAGCATACCTTCGAGCAACCCTCGATAATTCCACTTGGCAGCTCGCCATTGGCGAGTGCAAAATTGTTGATGGCGACTTGCAATGCATTAGGGACATCCGGACAAGGCATCCGGACGACGCATGACCTTTTGGCGGCCACAATAGACAAAAGGGCGCTACTGGTATGTGTACACAAATCGACGGACAGTAGCGGCAGACAGAAGGGCAGAAGATATTAGGCCTGTCATTTTGATGTGTTATGGTTTTAGAAGTAGTCTACTCTACAGCTCATGAAGTACGTAGGTACGAGAATAAAATCCAACAAGCAACTAGCGAGGCCATACCAGTGATAATTATGTTGAGAACGCTGAACAGTTGACTTTCAATTTGGGTCTAGTCTAGCAATTAATCGAGCATTTAGCAATGTAGGCCCATGTACTATCACACTGATAGTGCACTTTCAGTAACAAACCATCTAGGTATAGCCCTAATTTCACCCAAACCTAAAAATCACAAGTATCCCCCCCCCAACTTTGGCGGCGGGTGGGAATTTAATGTGGCGGGTTAGATTTACAGTGATTTGTCGAGGGTTGCCTTCGAGTATGGTGATAAATTTAAGAGTTGAAAGTTTTAGTGCAAAATGGTGATAACAAAATTTGCGAAGATTTTAAAATGTCTGTTTTATTGCCTAGAAAGTAATATTGTTGACAAATGATATCATTCAGAGATGAAAAACCCTCATTTTGAAATTATGAATTTCGCGAAATGTCACTCATAGCGGGAAATCACGAACGAAATTATATGAAAATGGTCAAAATGCGAATTAACTCGCAAAATCGATCATTTTAAGCCGTGTTTTACTCTTTTTGTGGCAAAACGTGGAAATCAGTTAAAGATTCAAATGTGGCACCGAAAATTGAAATTGCAGCTCGTCGGTGGAACAATCGATAAGTCGATCAATACAGTTCCCGTTCCCGACACGTTGCCCGCCCACCCGAGGCGATAGCTCCGTGAGGCGTGGCTAGGGTTGCCGTTTGATAATCGATATATCGATCGATACGATTATTTGCCGAAACGATCGATAATCGATTCAGTCTTCCCGAATTGATTATCACTCTATCGATAATCGAATGGCTTGCCCGGCCGAGATTTTGAATTTACCGCTCGTTACGCTTCCTACGTGCGTGGCGCCTGGCAGCGTAGTAGCTTCAACCCCCACCCCTTATCTCCCACTCCCTACCCAGGCCTACCCTTCCCCCCCCCCCCCCCTTCCCCCAGCCCGTCGAGCAGTAGAAGGGGGATAGGGCCAGCCTAGTCGCGACAATGGTCGCGACTCGTGAGCGGTAACCTGTCGCCTGCAGTGAGCACGTGTTTCTTGATCCGTTTTTTTTTTCTCTTGTTTGCGCGATATTTTTGACCACGGCTAAAACAGATCTGTTTACTCCGCCGCAACTAAGAAGTGAGGTGTGGAAAAACTTTGGTTTTCGTGTCAATGAAAAAAAAAAATCATTGACAGTAAGAGTGTAGTTTGTAGGAAGTGTAATGGTAAAGTGGCTTACAGTGGTAACACAACAAATCTAAGTAGCCTACACATTAACGAAAATGTAATGCTTACGCGACATCAAATTTTAATTTTAATTAAAGTAATCCCAATTTCAGACTATTGTCTTTTTCCGGTCCATTATTTATTTGTTCGCGCATGTATTGTATGCCGCTGCTTAATTGTTTTCTCATGTATCCGTGGTGTGTAACCGGCTGTCGTGAATCCTGTATGACAACTGCGCATTTCCCAGCGCAAGCCGACCACCCCTCCTGCATTCCAACCTCCTTAGCCCCTCCTACCGGCTCAAGGTCAAGCCAATGACAAAGCAATTTCCACGGTCCACCCCACTACTACAGCCAGCAGTCTCCAGTTTCATCTTCGATATCGGCAGAGTAGCATCTTGTGGCAAACAGCACAATATCCCCGAAAACAATACACTCGCAAATGGTCCGCCTCTTATGCAAAAAATAACGTAATTTTGATTCGATTATCGATTATCGATCGATATTTTTTTAAGTCGATTATCGCGATCGATAATCGATTTTACTGGTCCGATTATCGATGCTGAAATTCATATCAAACGGCAACCCTAGGCGTGGCCTAAGGCATCCCTTAGGACTAGGGTTGATACTTGATCAGGTGAGCTGTCATTTTGCGTGTGATTGTGATGCCGCTGAAAAAATAACAGCTTTGTCGCGGGCCCGTGAATTTAAAGAAGATAGTTAGTGACCGTCGAGGAAGGCTGTTGCCAGAAAATGCTGAGGCATTAAGGCCCTTCCAGCCCGCTATCAAATATGCACATTGTTTAATCATTATCAGCTGTTGATATATGACGCAATGTGACCATACTAACATCCCCCCCACCGCGCCGAGCCGAGGTATCAGCAGGCAGCCGAGTTACTGGGTAGTCGAGTTACAGACACTGTGAAAGCAAGTCTGTGTCGCTCGCTCCTCTAGCGTCAACTAATTACGTACATTTCGCTCTCTGACATTTTGATGAGTAACAGTGCTGGAGGCTTCAAGTCAATTCTCAATTATACGTAAAGGATGCCTTATAATGACTAAGAAGTTTGAGGCATAGGTTTCAGTTCTTTCCGCATACATTAGCCATGTTTACATGGAGGATTCAATACGGTATTGAGTACGATCCGGCTGTTCAATCCTCCATGTAAACACTTTAAACTCGGATTGGATCGGTTGAATCCAATCCCCTAAAAGCTGGGATCGTATTGAGAGATTGTATTGAATCCTCTGCATGTAAACGACTTTCTAGTAGTAGTATCGTATCGAATTCACCAAGGTTGTTGTTGTTGTACGTGTGTATTGTGACAGTTGACGGCGATCAGCCGCGGTTTAAAGGGATAGTCGGGTGAAAAACTAAAGAACTACCATTTGTAGATGTCCACCTTTAAATATAAAAAACATGACTAAAAGATACCATACTTTAAAAGCAGGCGGTTAAAAAATTAAAGAAAACGCGATTATTTGGTTTGGTGCTACCAAGTAGCACCGAGCAACTTTTCTCATGGTAATTCCCATATGAAAAAAATGTTGCCTTGAGAAAGTAAAACCACCGCTAAAATAGGGCACTGATCAAAAATCGATCAGGAGGTTTAATGTGCATCGTTTCTCTGCCGATAACATGCTTCTTAGTACGAACGTTTACTTCTACAAAATACCCTGCAATTAATTTTTTTGTGACATGATGTGTAGAAAAGTTGCAATCTGTTTTGAGCGGTACTGTCCGCAGTCGCCGAGCGTTTCGCGGAGCGCGGGCTGGTCTCGTATAACACAATGAGTCCTCTGTCTATTGGGAAGGCGCCAGCGACCTCAGAACCGATACAGTTACACTACGCTTTAGAAGGAAAATGCAGCAAGAGCTGCCGAAGGGAATCTAGTAGAATAGCTAATTGTTCACTATTTTTTTTCTTGCATTGAAGCAACCTATATCAATTGTATTTTACACATAACTGAATTTCATGGACTAATGACTAATTGGTGATTTTTTAGTTCTTCATCTGACTATCCCTTTAAAGCGTCAACTGCGAACACAGACGTCGGACTGTGCGTGTTTACTTAAAAGAACGAGCTGCAATGTCTAAACGAAACGTGTGGTCGTGTGAAGAGGTAACATGACAAAAAACAAAACAAAAATAAGGTTATGGTACAACCGCCTGTGTTACACCAACTAATGCATCCACTTTCAGATAGCCAGATTAAAGATGGCAGTGGATAAGTTCATAAAAACACCGCTAGATTGCAATCGCTTGGTATTGAAATCGAACTGAGTGCGTGATAAATTCGGGTCATGTAAACGCATCGATCTGAATCCAATCCAATCCCAATCCAATACTCAATACGCCATGTAAACATAGCTATTGTTAATAAAAAATTTCCAATTTTTACTCGTTTATTTATCGGTACACAAAAATTGTTGTAGTTTAGTCCCTGTTTATGCTACAGCCATGTGATTTCATAGTCATTATTTCATAAGTATTTCAAATCCAGAAAAATATTTAAAACGTCACATTTAGTATTTTGTAACTGTGGAGCCAGCACCGTAAAGTTGTAAGTGTATACGGCCGGTATGCGTAAAAACAACATTTTTTTTTCTTCTGGTCATACTCGGGGGGACTCGGGTAAAGATATTTTGTTGTTGTAGCTTGTAAAAAAAAATGTTTCAAGACTGTCTGCAAAGGGGAGGAATAGCCTTAACAATTCTATCCTTTGACACAGTAAGCTGGGAGGGTTATCTTAGTAATAATCTAGTATGTGCTGTGAACAGTAATTATTAAAGGCATATTGTCATCTAGCGTTGTAGTAAAACTATGTCAGACCTTGAATTATTTTAAGAATTTAGGAACAAAAATGAAAGAAATCGGCCCGTATTTAAACAAGTTACGAGCAATTTTAATCAAGAATGTCCATTGGGTGACGTCACACGCGTGACGTAGTTGGATGCGAGCTGTGCCGCGCTCACTCATCTTCCCTGCTGGCCATCCATGGCGCGCCCCACCGCCCCCGACCTCTATCTATCCGACAGTTGAAGGGTGCATGTTCGAGATGCAGTATGCTTGTCTCGGAGGAACTTGTATTGTCATCGTATTGAATTGATTGTCATCGGTGTAATCACTCTCACTATCATTGACAGATTCACATTCGTCAAAATCTTCTGTTTCAAACGATTCGTCGTGGTTGTTTATTTCATCGGTTTCACTTTCCGAACATGCACAAAACGTCATCCCCTCCGCAAACTGGTTGGCTCTTATTTAGTGTTTCAATATCAAGCTCAAACTTTATTTCTATCTCTTTAGGTTTATTCTGAAATGTTTCGTGATTTAGTGAGTCGTCATTACATTAACATTAGTCGTAGAGTAGTACAGCGTGATGTGGAGATGTACTTTGGGCACTTTGGGTTTGAATGTTTTCAATAAGACTATGCTTGTTTCGAGCGGCAAGGTAACATGCACTGCGCTCTGTTTTTAAAGGGGTATCAATGCTGCCTCTCAATTTGACAGACGGTACTGCTCATTATTAAACACACGTTTCGATTTTTTTTTCATTAGATTCATTTTCCATTTTCAAACTATTGGTAATTTCATAGTCATCTTTAATGAAATGTTCGGAACATACACGAGTGTATTTGCTTGGTAGGTCTACAGAGTTCTTACTATTAATTTTCGATAGCCAGTTTTTATGTCGCACTGGCTAAAAACCCAAAGGCACTGGAGATTTGTCCCTGTTTGGAACACGGTGAAACGACATGTCGATCGGGCTTACAAGACTGTTATTGCATCCGTACGCACAACAATTTCATACCATGATTACTGATTAGTGATTAATATAGCTGGTGCGATACGTACACTATAGTCTATATGGCCATTTACAATAATAACATAACAGTTTTGACACTTACAATGTCTGTTATGCTTAATGCCTCCACGACAAGCATAATGAAACTACAACTACAAATAAATCAACTATAGAACCTAAAGACGTACTCTACACAATCCACTTGTCCGTGCACTCTCTTAATAAACTGCTGGATATTAGCACTCACATTAGTTATTAATAAAACTATTCATTGTACATCTCTTGAAGCAAATCTGACAAACAACCATCCATACAGACTGTCAAGTGTCAGCCCCTTACTGCACCACGCAACGGGTGTTCCTACCCGAGTCGCGCCTCGCCCAGGCGCTCGGCCCGCATCCAACAACGTCACATGCCCTGAGGCGCGCGTCAAAACAAATCATTGTAGGGGGAGTAGGCTTCGTCCAAAGTTGCCATAAACTGCGGTTTTCTTATTTTTTTAATGTCTATTTGAAAACAAAAAATACTTACTTGTATGTGAAAATAGGCCTTTAATTTGCATACAATATTAAAGTTGACTGTACTGACACATAAACCTTGTTTAACATTAGTTCATAACTCCCAAAGACCCCTCCCATTTTTTTTTTTTAGTGAGGCTTCTTGTTTTTGACAATTTTGGGGAGATTGCAAAAATTGCAAAATTTGTTTTTTTACAAAATTTGGGTTTTTATATCACCATTTCTCATTACCTCTAATCATAGATAACGGGATGTTTGGACACAAGGTCTTGATTATGCTGAAGTCAGAAGTCTTGGAAGATCTTGTGTTGAAACGTCCCGTTATTCATATACTGATATAATATTGTGGGTATTATTTTCAATGTCAATATTCAATCCTCGAATTCTTCATATGGATAGAAAAATAAAGGAATAGAATCTAAATCAATCTAAATATGACTGATGACGCACGTCTGGTGGCAACAACATGAACATGATGCTTAGCAGTCAGTTGACAAGTATTCACCAAATAGAGACTGATGACGCATCTCTGGTGGCAACAACGTGAACACACGTGATGCTTAGCAGTCAGTTGACAAGTATTCACCAAATAGAGACTGATGACGCATCTCTGGTGGCAACAACATGAACACACGTGATGCTTAGCAGTCAGTTGACAAGTATTCACCAAATAGAGACTGATGACGCACGTCTGGTGGCAACAACATGAACATGATGCTTAGCAGTCAGTTGACAAGTATTCACCAAATAGAGACTGATGACGCACGTCTGGTGGCAACAACATGAACATGATGCTTAGCAGTCAGTTGACAAGTATTCACCAAATAGAGACTGATGACGCACGTCTGGTGGCAACAACATGAACATGATGCTTAGCAGTCAGTTGACAAGTATTCACCAAATAGAGACTGATGACGCACGTCTGGTGGCAACAACATAAACACACGTGATGCGCAGTCAGTTGACAAGTATTGGAATTGTTGGGCCTTTGTTGAATCTAAAATAGTGCAGACAATGACTCTGGGCTCACAAGCCCACAAGGAAAATGCCACATAGCAAATAGAAACAAATCCTAATGGGGGAGGGGAGGACTCCCGTATTACATTACGTAGACCGATGGGCCACGACTTCTCGCAATATGATGATGTTAGAACATGGGAACCCGGCATTAGCAGCGCTATCTCTATAGGTCATTCCAGTTCAAGAAATACCCCGGGAATACGAGACTCAAGGACTACTTAGCCGTCGCCTTCTTCGTTGAAAGTTGTAAATGTCAGTTGTGTCTAATACCCCAGGCCACAGTTGATTGACGATTGGGTGTTGTGCACAGTTATGAATGGGACCCTCCCATATATACAGGGTTTGCGGTACCCATAGTCGTTGAAACTTGGGTTGCCGTTTGATAGTCGATATATCGATTGATACGATTGTTCTCCAAAAAGATCGATAATCAATTCAGTCTTCCCGAATCGATTATAATTGATCGATAATCGAATGTTTTGCCAGGACGAGATTTTGAATTTATCGCTCGTTACGCTTTCTATGTGCGTGGTGCCTGTGTGGCGTTTTATTTTATTTCACCACACGACTTGTACAGCACATAGCTTCGACCAATCATCGTTTCACTGAACCTGTTGCATCCCCACTCCCTACCCTCTCCCGCCCTTCCCCCGTTGAGCAGTAGCTGCTGCTAAATTTTTTCCTCGAGTCTCAAGTCTGATCCGTGGTGTGTAACCGACTGTCGTGGATGACAACTGCGCATTTTCCAGCGCAAGTCAACTGCCCCTCATGTATCCCACCTCGCCCCTCTCGCCCGCTCAAGATCAAGACAGTGCCAGGCGCAACTTCCAGCCAACTACAGTAGTCTCCAGTTTTATCTTCGATCTCATGGTATGAGGTCGCCCGGCGACAGACTAGCATCTCGTGGCATATAGCTCAATACGAATATTACATATTTTCCCCGAAAACATGTACGTATGTGCATGATACTAGGAACTAAACAATATACTCACAAATGGTCTGCCTCCTATGCGAGAAATAATGTTAATTTTGATTTGATTTTCGATCGCTATTTTTTAAAGTTGATTATTGCGAACGGCAACCAGTAGCGGATTTAACGGTCAGCCGGGTCAGCGGATGCCGACCGGGCCCCGGCCAATCCGGGCCCCCCGCCCCTTAGCGACCCACTCAAAAACACACGAGCTGAGATCCATTCACCATAGGCATTGTCGAAACCCATTATAGCAAATACTACCAATAAAATTATATTTCAAAAAGAATGTTTCAAAAAGAATGATTCCGTTTATAGGGCTCAATAAAGCCTTCGCCCACTCTTTTGACGGTACACAGCGGCGGAAACAACCCCACAGTTCAACAAATGGAACTTGAATCCTGCCGCTTTACGTTGAGTCACGCTAATTTATAGAAAAACCTGGAACTATTCGGCAAATATGAGGGTTTATATTTACAACCCAATAACTGTAGGGCCTATATATGTCTATAAAATGACAATTTCTTGCTTTGAAACACCCAACCTCTCCTCTACTCAGTATCAGTCGGTTTCTGTGTCTCGTGTGAAACAGTCCAATGCAACTTAGTTCGTGTGACAACTGTGTTATTTTAATTTAATTTAAACGAAAGTTAAATGTGAGTGCATGGTATACGTTTGTTAAAGATGAGTGAACAGACAAAATACATGCATAAAAGCGAAAAGATAAAGATCACGCACTTCTTGTAACTGCCGGCAATGACCCTAAACAAAGAATATTAAGTTTTTGTGTTGGCAATAATTCGCGTGTGTCAATTGGCGCGGAACATCAATTAAACACGTCAAAAATTCGAGTGAAATTCAAACCCCTTTTGGAAATCGAAAATCAAACCTCATTACACACATATAACAGAAAACTATAACCTTGTAGTAACACCCCTCAAAACAGCGCAAAACCCATTTCCTCTAATAATGACGATACAGTAAATGCAGAAGTTCAAGTGGAATCACAAAGACCTAATGTAAGGAAAGTGTAGATTTTGCGTTGTCTCAAAACTACGTGTCCTGCACCAAAGTAAAAAAATTGCAGACCAATCTAACATGTTTCAGCAAACTTTTCTTGACTGATAAAGCTCTGTTCTGTGGATCAGTTATTTCAAATGATCAACTTGACATTCTTATTGTTAAAAAGCCTTTTCAACCCATTGAAAGTGGCATGCCATATATAATATATCTTAAAGACGACGGCAATCGTAGTTTTTGGTCCTTTTACTATTTCAAAATAAATTCTACCAACCAACTATGAATCCTATATACAGTATTATACACTATGAAACAAACACGGCTAATTGTCTTGCGGATATGAATCGGAAAAAACTGTCGAGAGTTCGGACTTATCTTAACTGTTGGAGCTTTTGCCTGGAAAAACTCCAGCTTTGGTGAGTAATGAATAAGTATTATGCTATTTACATATAATAGTTAGTTTGTTAAAAAAATATGCCAAACGGACGGGGCCCCTTTGGTAAAATGCTGACCAGGCCCTTTTTCTTAAATCCGCTCCTGACGGCAACCCTAGTTAAAACTTAAAACATTTGTCCTTGCGGTTTGAAGCTGTCTGTACCGGCTGAGTGGTATCGAGTGCTTTGTTGAATAATGGAAATGATTGTCATTTATGATCTCCTTAATACCATCGCCTCCCTTTGAGGTTAGTGATTGGAAGAATGTTAGTTACCCAGCTTGGAAGCAAGTTTAGTGGCGTACATGTTAGGGATGATATCGATTCCAAATTTTTTTAATCGATTTCTATAAACCAAAACCTCATTTTGTAGGTATATCGGTATGTTTGATATAAGAAACCCTGGAGTTATTAAAGTGGGCTCATTTTGACTTGTTGTATTCGAAGGACGTAATTCCGATCGGATTCTGTTACTACCTACTTGCTACCACTGTGAGAAAGTCGCACGGCTAGATCCCGATTGAAGTCACGTAAAAATAGTAGTTTTCGAATGTTTAGCTTTCTCTGTTTAAAAGAATGCACTTTTGGAGCATATATTCTTCCCTCACCTACAAATAAGGGAATCGATTCTCCAAACTTGGAGTCTATTATTGGAGGAATAGATTCGGAATCGATTAATCGACGTCATTCCTGGTACACGTGTGTCCGAATGGGACCATAACAATGGCGCACCAGTTTCAGAGCGAGATCCGCAAGATCCTGATCTCACTAGTGGAGGCGTCGGCCCGCGTGTTGACCCCCAGCCCGCGGGCCGACGAGGTGTTTGCGCTGGTCCGGGAGCGCCTGGAGGCCCGGAGTGGGGCAGAGCCGGACCCACGTTCGGTCCGGAGACTGGTCGACATGGGCTTCGGTCAAGTGGCGGCAACCAGGGCGCTGAGAGTGAACAGACACAACGAGACAGACGCGCTGGAGTGGCTGCTCGACCGCGCAACACACTCGGACAACGATGACCGTGATGGTGAGTCTCTCTGTTGGAACTAGAGTCTAGTGTTGAAATTAGTTGTGCACAATAAGACCGGAATGGACTCGGCCGGCTTCCATCATCCGAGATTCTGGATTATCCGAGTTCAAATCGGTCACAAACAAGCCTCGAATTTTAAATTATTTAGCACTTGCCCGTTGGGCAAGTGAGGTTTCTGATTTACTGGCCCAAAACAAAATGCACTATAGTAGTCCTACCATTTATTCTTCTAATTTGTATCAGCATCAAACTTTATATTATAACTTGCCACCACAGTTCTCAAGTTGAAAGAACTTTGTTTTGACCTAGTTAGTACAGTAGTTGCTGTAATTATCACGAAGAATTATTGGTATCAAGAACACCATCTGTATTTTGTAGCTAGTGGTAATAAGATATCGCATTTTTTAAGAATGTATGATTGTTTAAAGGCCCACTAAACCCAAACATGCATGTCGTATCATAAGACGCTGATGCTTTACGTAGGTCCTATGAAAAAGTCCCACCGCTCAACGAAGCTTCGTTTGGCCTACATTGCAGGGTTCGTTTTGTCTGTGACGTAGATCGATACAAGTTCGATCGTGTGGCTGAAATCTCCATTAAAGTTAAACGCGAGAAACAATGTTTCACTTCCCCGTCTCGTAACTAACTCAATTTTAGCCCGAATTACAAATTGACTTCAACATAATGTGTGAATCATTCTGATTTTTTTGAGTAGTTGTTCTTGACGATTCTGATGGATGCAAGGTTTTTATGATGATGGAAACAAAACCTTGTAATCGCCCGCCCTCTAAAAGCATGCGCGCTTTCTAGCTACCCCCGGCTCATTGCGACAACACGATTTGAAATAACACGTTGTAAGTAATTTGTTCGTAGCTACAGCTGAAATCTGTTTCCATCATATGAAAGAGGACAGTCGGATACAGAATTTGGTACCAAATTCAATCGTTCTTACAATTAATTCAGTCAATGGAAGCCTTGTGCGTGGGCTCGGTATTGTGCACGCCGTTAGCAGGCAGGCGATTACAAGGTTTTGTTTCCATCATCATAAAAACCTTACATGTATCAGAATCACCAAGAACAACAACTAAAAAATATCACAATAATTCACAGATTACGTCGATGTCACTCATTTGAAAATCGGGCTTCAATTGAGTTACGAGACGTGGAAGTGAGACGTTTCTCGCGTCTAATTTTTATGGGGATTTTAGCCACTCGATCGAACCGGTATTGATCTACGTTGCAGACAAAATGAATCCTGCGCTGTAGGCCAAACGAAGCTTCATTGAGCGGTGGGACTTTTTCATTCGACTTGTGTAAAAACGTCAGTGTCTAATGATTCAACAACTATGTTTGGGTTTAGTGGGCCTTTAATAAAAGTTGACCATCGGGTAAGTGAACTGAAAGCTTAGCTCGCCCGAGTAACAATTTATTCGCCTCGGGCGACCGGGCGAGCGTTAAATTCGAGCCCTGGTCACAAATAATAGAAATAAACTCCACTCCACCACTATCGGTACCAACTTCCTTTTTTATATTTTTGTTTTAAATTTTGTCAAGCTTTGGTGTACCACTACCAGCTGGTTATATTTGGTACAAATTTAATAATAATAATAATAATAATAATAATAATAATAATAATAATAATAATAATCATTTATTGGTCCAGATTGACTCTACATGAGCATTGGATAAGTCGGTAATGTACAATTGCATCAGTATAACAAAATACATCTACAACACCAGTGGTGTAGTGGTGCGTATACGGGCGTATACGCCGTATACACACTGCTCTGGCTAAAAAACTTTCGTATACACACTGGTTTTGGTTATGATACGAGTGATACGCAATGATACGGTCGTAACATGCCTCGAATGACGGACACATTATTCACGATTATCAGCTTTTCTCCATTGGTAAAATCATGCTCTCGAGAGAGCATGATTTTACTATCGGGACTCCCAGATCCAGGGTTGGTCTTAGAGGATTTGAGGCCTTGTGCCAATTAATTGCCAGTGCCATATTAAATTTTAAGTCCCGCGTCCCGCCAATACACCAAGTGGGATACAATTGTCTCGCTTGGTAAAAATATTGCGATGTCAATATCAACAGCCAAGTATACGGGCGGCGTGTGTGTCGCAAAACCACTTCCCAAGCCCCAAAACGTATTACTGAACAGTTCTCTCAGTGTTCCAATTATTTTTGGTGATTTTCTGGTTTTGCACTACAAAAACTGCAGTATTTCGGGATTGCATTCAGTCCGGTATTGGTTTCTAAAACGCTCAAAACACACTCTAAAAAGCCTTTTTTATTATCGCCTGCGGCGTCATTGTTGGGGGGCTCTGCCCCCCAAACGAGCCCCCCACACCCCCATATCTATTTTGTCTGGAAAGATGTGTCCCTCCAGCTTCCCACTGAAGCGTATACGTACTGGTAAATTTGGCACTACACCACTGTACAACACATATACAAGTATATCATCCATATAGTTAATACTTAGAACAGCTCTAGTTAAACATATGGTTTAATTTAAATTTAATAGCAGTTTAATAAAACAAAACAAAATCACCAGACATTATCATATTATACCTTAAAATCCATGAATTCTTGAACTGAATAAAATGCCCTGCTTAAGAAAAATTGTTTTATTTCAAATTTAAATTTGCCCCCTTTCAGACTTTTCAGGTAGCTGGATAGATTGTTATAAAACTTTGACCCGACATACCCTTGGCTTTTGGTTGTCATGTTTAGCTTATGAGCCGGGAGTCTAAGGGCCGGTATTTCAATGCCCAGTTAAAATTTACTTTTCAGTTAAATTGTTTTCACCATGACAACGGCCAATAAAAATACACCAAACTTGGCTTACCTGACAGTTAAATTTACTTGGCACTTTAACTGGACATTGAAATACCGGCCCTTAATCAAGCTTATTTCTAGTGTTATAACTACGAAATTTGTTATTTGTGACAATGCCAAACTTATCTACGTTTTCAATAAAAAACATGATTGAGTAAAAAATTAGTGGTGTCAAACGATATTTTTTCAATATCGATATCGGCGCCATTTTGCCGATATCGTATCGCGATATCGATATTAAAAAATTGCCATCGATATCGCGATATCGAATTTTTTTTCGGCGGCAATAAAACAATACATAAGAAATCGTAGTCAATTTAAAGTGTTTTCGCCGTGGCCAGCAGTATTTTCGCCGTGGCCAGCAGTACGCGTTCCTGCAGTTAGTGTCTTCACGTCTATACCCCCCCCCCCTTACCACGGGATATCACTGTCAACTTGAATATTTTCCGCCCGTTGCCTGCAGTACGAGTTGCTGCACAGCGATAAAGGCTTGAATTCGCGTGATGACGTCTAAGTAGTCACGTGTGCTATTGACAGTCGTAAAAGTATCAAGCAATACTGAACAACAACATTCTTCTCGGAAAGAATTCGGGGTTCCAGGTGTACAAATAGTTGAATGGATCCAATGTCTGGATGCAAACAAAGGGAACCCGCCGGCCCGTGCGGCCATCTGTGTGGAGGGGGTAGATGTCCAGTTACAAACTGCAGCAACGCGTACTGCAAACCATGGAAGAAATACTTCAAGTTGACAATGATATCGCGGGCTGGGGGGGGGGGGGAGGGGGGTTGGTACTCAGTGACAAGCTGCAGCAACGCATACTGCAGCAATGCATACTGCAGACCATAGCGGAAATATTTTAATATTTTAAGTTGACCACGATATCGCGATATTTTCGATATGACACTACCATATCGATATCGAAATTAACGACGATTTTCGTGCGATATCGATATCGTATCGAATTATCGATATCGTTTGACACCACTATAAAAAATATACATACAGGGTAATGTTAAAATATTCTGATTAATAAATAACTCTCTGCAAGGAGTTAACGGTGCTACCATAGCCATATATCTCACGGCTCTTTTCTGTAGCCTAAACAATCTGATAGCGCTGGGGGATTGTCCCCAAAATACAACACCATATTGTCACCTGGAGTATACAAATGCATAGTAACCCATTTTTGCGGCCTCTATGGATGATATCTTCATGAGGCGTTTTACAAGAAAACATCCTGAGGCTATCTTTGGACCAATCTCATTTATGTGGTCGGCCCAGTTGAGCTTACTGTCGATAGTTAATCATACAAATTTAATTTTTGAACACTCAATTAAAGTTTTCTTCTCAACTTTTATCAGTGGACTAGCATCTATTTCTTTTTGATATGCGTGGAATTGCATAAAATAAGACTTGTCAATGTTTAAAAACATATTGTTAACATTACACCACTTGTCCATACTTAATGCCTAGTTGAGCATTTTTAAATAACAATGAACGGTTTCCGTGGGACAAAATATTACTTATGTCATCTGCAAACAATAATAATATGCCATTTATGATATGTACAGGTAGATCGTTTGTCAAAAGCAGAAAAAATACAGGACTTAGGTAAAATTGACCCTTGTGGGACCCCAAATTGTACATGATTAACTGTAGATTCCGCCCTCGATCCATTAGAGTTGCGTAATGACACTACTTGCCGTCTATTACTGAGAAACAAATGTATCCACTTGTTGGCTACTCCCTTGATGCCAACTGATTCTATTTTCTCAATAAACCTGGCGTGATCAACACAATCGAACGCTTTCGACAAATCGTAGAATATCCCTATAACCTCATCTCCCTTATCGATTGATTGTAGTACAAATTCCACTAGACCGGAGACAGCCGTAGAAGTGGACCTCCCCTCTCGGAATCCATGCTGAGAGTTACTTAGGATGTTGTGTTCATTCAAAAAAGTGAGCAGTCTTATCAACATTACTTTTTCAAAAATCTTGGCAAAGGCTGGCTGGATAGCTACGGGCCTATAGTTTTCAATACATTCACGATCCCCTTTTTTAAATATCGGAACTATTTTAGCAACTTTTAACCTATCAGGGAATAATCCTTCAGTAAAGGATTCATTAATTATATGCGCTAGTGGTTGGGCTATTTCGTGGGCGATATCATTTAATATTGAACAAGGTTATGAAAGTAGGTGCCAATCGGCTGGAATGGTATATTAAGTGAGGAAAGGATCCAACAGCTTACCTTCGAGTAGTAAGATGACGGATTTGCGAGTTTGAAGTACACATAAAGATATAATACAAACAGGGTGGATGATTTTTTTGATTTTTATTAAAAAAATCAAAAATCATGATTTTTTTGATTTAAATCAGATTTTTTTGATTTAAATCGATTTCTTGATTTAAATCAGATTTTTTTTATTTTTTTCGATTTAAATCAGATTTTAATTGATTTAAATCAACAATAAGAAGTGTTTCACAAAAGGGATAATCAACTTTTAAATTGCAATTGCCAACAAACAATAATAATTGACAGAAAATAAACAAATAAATTTTCATTTTTCATATAATATGCGATCATGGTCTTCGAGGGAAATTGAAAATGAGATATATGCCTAGTTATGCTGGTAAGTTTTCTTTGTTGATTTAAATCAATGATTTTTATTAAAAAAATCATTTGATTTAAATCTGATTTAAATCAACGATTTAAATCAATTGATTTAAATCAATTCCACTCTGAATACAAAATATAACGAGACGTTTCGACCGAGGTCTTGCTCACTCGAGAGAAGAATGGCTACTGCAACTACTCTAGTCAACTAAACAACTATAATAGACTAGACTAAAATATATATATATATATATGTACAATATTTACAAGGCGCTGTTGGGGGGTGTGGTGGCAGGGAGGTGAGAGGGGGAGAGGGCTATCACTAACGGATGTTTAGGTTGGGAGCCAACCTAGATTTAGTGATCCACTGGTGGGCCAACTCCCACCGTCTTAGTTCGCCTGGGTTGCAGCTGGCTGGGAGGGATTTTATCACTCTGGTGTTGAAACATCCATTGAATGCCAGGTTATGGGATGCCGCATGTTGAGCCACCGGTTTGTCCATGGTCAAAGCTGTTGGATCCTTTCCTCACTTAATATACTAATATTGAACAAGGTATTTCATCAATCCCAGCTGTGTGTTTTTTACATGTTTGAGCGATAACTTAACAAATTTCTTCACTACTAGTTGGTCTTAAAAACAGAGCATCGGGAACTACCATTTCATTTCTATGCATCACATTTACCCTTGGCATAGATTTCAACAGTTCTGAAACTCTACTACAAAAATAATTATTGAAACTATTTGCTACTACCTTGGGATCGTCTACTAAGTGATTGTCAATTTGAAGATATATCTCCTTTAAATCTCTGCTTGTGCCATTCCTGTTGCTGTTTATCACCTCCCAAGCAGTCTTGCTTTTGTTTGCAGCACCTCTAATCTTACGTTCAAAATACATTTTTTTTGCGTCACACAATGCCAACCTATATTCCTTCTTAAGCTTATTGTAATGCGTTTTCAGCTCATTAGTACCATACCTTCTCCAGTTTGCATACGCCTCCTTTAAACAATTTGACATAATTTTTAAAGTGTTGTTATACCACCTACTACCCTCCTTCTGCCCTGGTACTCCCTTTAATTTGAGGGGAAATGCCAAGTCAAAAACTGCATTAAAAGTTGTCATAAACACCTCAAATTTATTTTTACCCCGTTTTCTGCGAAAATGCACTCCCAGTTTTTGTTTTTAATGAGTTCTCGGAATTGTGCCCTCTCTCTCATACCAAAATTACGTTTAATCTCATGACCAGCTGCCGTTATCGTCTGCAATTTATCTGTAAACAACACTTCTGTGATTGCAGCGTAGTGGTCGTAGTGGTCGGAGAAACCGGTATCCACTACGTCAACATGAGACAGTGTTTCACTCCCTATGTTTGTGAATATATTGTCGATACATGACTTGGCACCTTTAAATACTCGAGTTGGCGATGATATGCGCATATTGAATGAAGTAAACAAGTCTACTAACTTTGTCTTATCAGTACTGTTGCACATGAAATTCACATTAAAGTCACCTACCACAATCAATGACATATCCCCTAAACTTAAATATTCTAGAACTTCACATAATGTTTCTAAAAATCTGTCAAGGTTTCCAGATCTGTAGACACAGAGAACTCTTACCCTGTTCAGTGCGACTATACACTCCACAGCGGCACATTCAAAATCTATTTCCTTGTTGAATTTGTCTGCAGCTTGTATTATACTGGAGTACCTCTCCCCCAAACTCCAGGGTGCACCATGCATATAAGTTAGTATTGGTATATTCTATGTAGAACATCTTAAATAAATTAACAGCTTGTATTTGCTTGGGAAGTCTTCAGCCCACATTAACTTCCATATTTGCTGGTATACAAAAATTCTCACTGCATCACTCTTTTGGAGATTTCACCTTCACCCATTTCATTTTTGTTAGAATGACTTAGAGATACGTGGAAATAGCGTTTTGTGTATAGATGCTACAAAGTAGGGATGACATCGGGTACCCGGGTACCCGGCTCCAAAGTATTACCCGGAGCCGTTTTTTGAGGCCGGGTAATTTATTAGTCCGTTTCTGGGCTATATTTACGTGCCAGTATTGCTGCGGTTGATTTCGATGGAGCCTGCAGATACGGCGCGAGCTTACCCTTCCACAACACTTGACTTGGCGGGGAACAGAACAGACGTGAACCGACTTGCATTCGTTACTGTTTGTTCATTGTTTAACATTCTGGTGAACATTCTGGCTAACACTAGTTCTATTACAATTTATTTTACTTGAAAAAGCATGTTTCATGTACGTGCTTCAGTTGTGTATTGCGAAATGTTATTTTTACTTGACGTGATTACTGCAGGCGTATTCCGAGGGGCTATTCAAGCAGGCGGCATGCATGTCATTCATCCCTCGTCTTCGCGCCCCGCGCCCTTCACAAGGCCTAGCGACGACCTTCAAATCAAGCCTACACATCGAAAAATACGTTTTCAGGATCCGGGTACCCGGGTAATATGAGAGCTGGAACCGGTTCCGAATTTTATTACCCGATGTCATCCCTACTACAAAGCGCTATTTTTCAGTTGAAACTAAGGTTTTTCTGTTCCTATTTTTTTATATTTAACATAGTAATTATCAGTGGCGTATTCACGGGGGGGGAGGGGGGGGACAAAACCCCCCCCTTTTGCAAAGGAAACATGGAAAATGACCGTTTACATTTCATTTCAATAGACAGCATTTCAATAGACAGTATCAATAGACAGTATTTCAATAGACAGTTAGATGTTTTACTTTATAATTATTGTATATTGTTGTAATTAAAAGCAAAAGCAATACGAAAAATATGCAAATTATTGATTGAGGTTCCTTTTATTAGCGATGGTAAGGAAAAAATGTGTTGCCAGAAACTCAGTAATCTTGTTTCAGTTGGCCGCTGTAAAACGCACAGATTTGCACTAAAATTACCTTGACGAGATTTTTTTCGGGGGGCAAGCCCCCCGGAACTCCAATTATGTTTCGGCATCCACTCTCTATATGGGTTGAAACCCCCCCCTTTCTCAATTCCTGGATACGCCACTGGTAATTATACTTTGTTTATGATAAATGCAATTTGGTTGATTTTAATTTAATAGTAGGCCTATGACATGATTTAAGAATAAAAATTTGAGAAAACTTCATTCTCAAGTTTTTTAATCTTGGCAAAAAAATACATGCTACAAAACGCTATAAAATGACAATTGAAAATGCTATTTTCACGTATCACTAATGATAATGCTTCCTAAAATTCTTCCTGAAAATTCTTCAGTCTCTTCTAGATCATTTTCTCCTACCCTCCTCCTTTCCTCCCCCTCCTTTTCTCCTTTACTCTTTCCACAGGTGCCCATCTGGTTTCTTTCTTGTCTCTTTCCATCACTTGTGTTAAAAGAACAAAACTAAAATCATTAATAAAAATAATAATCAGTATAACGTATATAATGTGACACTGATGTAAATCTAAACATTGAATGGTTAACTCTCATGATGAACTGCGTAATATGTGGTAGTGTAATTTGTTTTTTGAGCATTTCTCATACATCCCACAGATAGGTCTAGCTTAAAAAACAAAATACTTTTGCTTGTGTCTTTAATTTTGAGACATTTAAAATCAAAATGTTTGAATCATGCAGGCGTAGATATTATTAACAGTTAACAGAACTACATAATATGTAACTAACAATGTGTAATTTGAAAAAGTTGATTGAAGTGTAGTTTTAGGAGCAAAAGATAACATTATGTTAAAAACCACATACAATTTTCATTTTAAAATGATATCTCAAGCATGGACCTTGAAATCAAAATTCTGAATCAACAACGCACTGTGGTTTGGTAAGCCCCACATGCATGCTGTAGATGTGTCTAACATTATAATGAGTATGGTTTTTGTTTGTTATCAACTTTATTACTGATTATCAATTTCATGCTACTGATTATAATATTTCATCCAGTCTGTAGGGCTTACCGAACCACAGTGTGCTGTTGATTCAGATTTTCAATTTCCAGTAACATTCTTGAGAGTTTAGTTAAAAATGAAATGTGCTGTTTTTAACGTAAAGCTACCCTTCGCTCTAAAAGACGAGGAACAAAGCCGTCGAAACCTCGGGCTACGTTATCCAAGGTGCGTGCGGTGCCTGCAGGCGAGTCTTCGGGAGGGGAGGCGGGGGGAAGCGGACGCGGCAGACGGCGATCGGACGCCCCTAGGAGCCAGTCGGTCCCCAATGTGCCCCCGCCCCCACAAGGGACCGGCCAGACGGTGGTGGAGACGGTGGGGGCCTTGCTGGAGTCGTTCCGTGCCAGCAAGCGGCTCGACTTCAAGCCCAACCCTCGCGCACTGCAGAACCTGATCGACATGGGGTTCCCCGAGGACGAGACGAGGGACGCCTTGCGCATCACCGGCAACCATCAGGGCGCGGCTGTACGTACCTTGTAGCTTGCTGGGGGCAGTATATACACCTTGTAGCTTGCTGGGGGCAGTATAAACCTTGTAGCTTGCTGGGGGTGGTAAGTACCTTGTAGCTGGCTGGGGGCAGTACACACCATGTAGCTGGCTGGGGGCAGTATACACCTTGTAGCTTGCTGGGGGGGTAAGTACCTTGTAGCTGGCTGGGGGCAGTACACACCATGTAGCTGGCTGGGGGCAGTATACACCTTGTAGCTTGCTGGGGGTGGTAAGTACCTTGTAGCTGGCTGGGGGCAGTACACACCATGTAGCTGGCTGGGGGCAGTATAAACCTTGTAGCTTGCTGGGGGTGGTAAGTACCTTGTAGCTGGCTGGGGGCAGTACACACCATGTAGCTGGCTGGGGGCAGTATAAACCTTGTAGCTTGCTGGGGGTGGTAAGTACCTTGTAGCTGGCTGGGGGCAGTACACACCATGTAGCTGGCTGGGGGCAGTATACACCTTGTAGCTTGCTGGGGGTGGTAAGTACCTTGTAGCTGGCTGGGGGCAGTACACACCATGTAGCTGGCTGGGGGTGGTACGTACCTTGTAGCTTGCTGGGGGCAGTACACACCATGTAGCTGGCTGGGGGCAGTATACAACTTGTAGCTTGCTGGGGGCAGTACACACCATGTAGCTGGCTGGGGGCAGTATACACCTTGTAGCTTGCTGGGGGTGGTAAAAACCTTGTAGCTGGCTGGGGGCAGTACACACCATGTAGCTGGCTGGGGGTGGTACGTACCTTGTAGCTTGCTGGGGGCAGTACACACCATGTAGCTGGCTGGGGGCAGTATACACCTTGTAGCTTGCTGGGGGCAGTACACACCATGTAGCTGGCTGGGGGCAGTATACACCTTGTAGCTTGCTGGGGGTGGTAAGTACCTTGTAGCTGGCTGGGGGCAGTACACACCATGTAGCTGGCTGGGGGTGGTACGTACCTTGTAGCTTGCTGGGTGCAGTACACACCATGTAGCTTGCTGGGGGCAGTATACACCATGTAGCTTGCTGGGGGCAGTACACACCATGTAGCTGGCTGGGGGCAGTATACACCTTGTAGCTTGCTGGGGGCAGTACACACCATGTAGCTGGCTGGGGGCAGTATACACCTTGTAGCTTGCTGGGGGCAGTACACACCATGTAGCTGGCTGGGGGCAGTATACACCTTGTAGCTTGCTAGGGGCTGTACACACCATGTAGCTGGCTGGGGGTGGTACGTACCATGTGGCTGGCTGGGGGCGGTATACACCTTGTAGCTTGCTGGGGGTGGTAAGTACCTTGTAGCTGGCTGGGGGCGGTATACACCTTGTAGCTTGCTGGGGGCAGTATACACCGTGTAGCTTGCTGGGGGCAGTACACACCATGTAGCTGGCTGGGGGCAGTATACACCTTGTAGTTTGCTGGGGGCAGTACACACCATGTAGCTGGCTGGGGGCAGTATACACCTTGTAGCTTGCTGGGGGCAGTACACACCATGTAGCTGGCTGGGGGCAGTATACACCTTGTAGCTTGCTAGAGGCTGTACACATCATGTAGCTGGCTGGGGGTGGTACGTACCATGTGGCTGGCTGGGGGTGGTATACACCTTGTAGCTTGCTGGGGGTGGTAAGTACCTTGTAGCTGGCTGGGGGCGGTATACACCTTGTAGCTTGCTGGGGGCAGTATACACCATGTAGCTTGCTGGGGGCAGTACACACCATGTAGCTTGCTGGGGCAGTATACACCTTGTAGCTTGCTGGGGGCAGTACACACCATGTGGCTGGCTGGGGGCAGTACACACCATGTAGCTTGCTGGGGGCAGTATACACCTTGTAGCTTGCTGGGGGTGGTATACACCTTGTAGCTTGCTGGGGGTGGTAAGTACCTTGTAGCTGGCTGGGGGCAGTACACACCATGTAGCTGGCTGGGGGCGGTCTACACCTTGTAGCCTGCTGGGGGTGGTAAGTACCTTGTAGCTGGCTGGGGGCAGTACACACCATGTAGCTGGCTGGGGGCGGTATACACCTTGTAGCTTGCTGGGGGTGGTAAGTACCTTGTAGCTGGCTGGGGGCAGTACACACCATGTAGCTGGCTGGGGGCGGTATACACCTTGTAGCTTGCTGAAGGCAGTACACACCATGTAGCTGGCTGGGGGCAGTATACACCTTGTAGCTTGCTGGGGGCAGTACACACCATGTAGCTGGCTGGGGGTGGTACGTATCTTGTAGCTTGCTGGGGGCAGTACACACCATGTAGCTGGCTGGGGGTGGTAAGTACCTTGTAGCTGGCTGGGGGCAGTATACACCATGTAGCTGGCTGGGGGTGTTACGTACCTTGAAGCTTGCTGGGGGCAGTACACACCATGTAGCGTGCTGGGGGCGGTTTACACCTTGTAGCTTGCTGGGGGCAGTACACACCATGTAGCTGGCTGGGGGCAGTATACACCTTGTAGCTTGCTGGGGGCAGTATACACCATGTAGCTGGCTGGGGGCAGTATACACCATGTAGCTGGCTGGGGGCAGTATACACCTTGTAGCTTGCTGGGGGCAGTATGTACCTTGTAGCTTGCTGGGGGCAGTACGTACCTTGTAGCTTGCTGGGGGCAGTACACACCATGAAGCTGGCTGGGGGCGGTATGTACCTTGTAGCTTGCTGGGGGCAGTACGTACCTAGTAGCGTTCTGGGGGCGGTACGTACCTTGTAGCTTGCTGGGGGCAGTACGTACCTTGTAGCTTGCTGGGGGCGGTATACACCATGTAGCTTGCTGGAGGTGGTAAGTACCTTGTACCTGGCTGGGGGTGGGAAGTACCTTGTAGCTTGCTGGGGGCGGTATACACCATGTAGCTGGCTGGGGGTGGTAAGTACCTTGTACCTGGCTGGGGGCAGTACGTACCTTGTAGCTTGCTGGGGGCGGTATACACCATGTAGCTGGCTGGAGGTGGTAAGTACCTTGTACCTGGCTGGGGGTGGGAAGTACCTTGTAGCTTGCTGGGGGCGGTATACACCATGTAGCTGGCTGGGGGTGGTAAGTACCTTGTAGCTTGTTGGGGGTGGTCTTGTAGCTTGCTGGGGGCGGTATACACCATGTAGCTGGCTGGGGGTGGTAAGTACCTTGTAGCTGGTTGGGGGTGGTCTTGTAGCTTGCTGGGGGCAGTACACACCATGTAGCTGGCTGGAGGTGGTAAGTACCTTGTAGCTGGCGGGGGGTGGTAAGTACCTTGTAGCTTGCTGGGGGTGGTCTTGTAGCTTGCTGGAGGCGGTATACACCATGTAGCTGGCTGGAGGTGGTAAGTACCTTGTAGCTGGCTGGGGGTGGTAAGTACCTTGTAGCTGGCTGGGGGTGGTCTTGTAGCTTGCTGGGGGCGGTATACACCATGTAGCTGGCTGGAGGTGGTAAGTACCTTGTAGCTGGCTGGGGGTGGTAAGTACCTTGTAGCTGGCTGGGGGGGGTAAGTACCTTGTAGCTGGCTGGGGGTGGTCTTGTAGCTTGCTGGGGGCGGTATACACCATGTAGCTGGCTGGAGGTGGTAAGTACCTTGTAGCTGGCTGGGGGTGGTAAGTACCTTGTAGCTGGCTGGGGGTGGTCTTGTAGCTTGCTGGGGGCGGTATACACCATGTAGCTGGCTGGAGGTGGTAAGTACCTTGTAGCTGGCTGGGGGTGGTAAGTACCTTGTAGCTGGCTGGGGGGGGTAAGTACCTTGCAGCTGGCTGGGGGCGGTCTTGTAGCTTGCTGGGGGCGGTATACACCATGTAGCTGGCTGGGGGGGGTAAGTACCTTGCAGCTGGCTGGGGGCGGTCTTGTAGCTGGCTGGGGGTGGTCTTGTAGCTTGCTGGGGGCAGTACACACATGTAGCTGGCTGGAGGTGGTAAGTACCTTGTAGCTGGCTGGGGGTGGTAAGTACCTTGTAGCTGGCTGGGGGTGGTCTTGTAGCTTGCTGGGGGCAGTACACACCATGTAGCATGGCTGGGGGTGGTACGTACCTTGTAGCTTGCTGGGGGCAGTACACACCATGTAGCTGGCTGGGGGTGGTAAGTACCTTGTAGCTGGCTGGGGGTGGTCTTGTAGCTTGCTGGGGGCAGTACACACATGTAGCTGGCTGGAGGTGGTAAGTACTGTAACATATATGGAAGGCGGATAGGGTTGGATCTAGGAAGCTTGGTAAAAAGAAGAAGTGGTTTTAGAAAAGAAAGATTGTTGGGTATTGTTGAGAGATGTTACTATGGTTGAGAAAAATAACAAGATAAAAAAACTTAGTGTTGTTTAAAAAGGTGACAGTGAAGGACTGGTTTTTGTGTGTGTGACGCCCACGACAGCTGCTTCGGGACGTCGAAACAGGCCTGTTTCGAAGTGCGACGGTTGTTCGTGAGGTAAACATCAAGTCATCAAACGAGTAAGTAATGTAATATCGACTGAGCTAGTTATATAAAATAATAATTTGTCTACTTGAGATACCGGGCTAGACAGTATTCGACAATTTGGCGCTCCAACGTGTAGGGCTCGGTCTACTACAACGACCGAGATGGTAGATGTCTGTCCATAGGTTTAGATCAATATTAGGCTAGAGAAGTTTGTCTAGGGAATGTGTTACCAAATTTTAGTTAAATCAGTAAGATCAGATTCGAGATTGTCCATAGGTTGATACGTATGATTGTGTGAATGTATGAATAGAGTAGTGGAGTTGACTAGTCGAGGTTCAAGAAAATTTGGAGTAGCAAAGAGTGGTTAAAGTATGGAGAGGGAGCTTGATGATATTGAAGGAAGTGAATATGAGGGGTTAAGAGTGGAGAGGGAGCTTGACGATATTGAAGGGAGCTTGATGGTGGATGGACCAGATGAGGATGGGGATCTCAAGAGCATGATAAGGAATTTAATGAGGATGCAAGTAGGTGTGACAGCCAAGATCACGGAGATGAAGAAGGGACAGGATGAACAAGCTAGGGCTTTGGAAGCGATGAAGAAAGGGCAGGATGAACAAGCTAGGGCTTTGGAAGAGATGCAGAGGGATATGGTTAAACAAGTGGACTTAGAGAAGATGAGGAAAGAAATGACCACGGAGATGAGTATGATAAAGTATAGTTTGGGAAAACAGGTAGATAAACAAGTAAAAGAAGTTAAGAAAGAGCTAGAGGTCCGTATGGACAAGGAAATTAAAGGAGTGATTAGTCGAATTGATGAAAACGGACAACAATGTACTGAAAAGATTGAAGAGTTATCTGAGGTGGTTACTAGGCTAGAACACGATGGATCCACACAAGTAGAAAGTGGAATCAAACTTTTTAGTTTGATAAATGTACTTCAAGATCAGGTGACAGAAGTCAGAGGAGTCATGAGTAAATCGAACCTAGCTGGTTCCTTTTCAGGCCATGAAGTCGTATGGGAGCGTGAAAGGTATGTGAGTGATAAATTAGCGAGTGAGCAGGTTCAATTTAACAATTCGACGAATGGCTTACATCCGGTAGAGTTCATGACGATTTTGGAAAGCAGGTTTGATATGTACGAGGTACCGAAAGAGTCCAGATTAAGTCTCGCTGTACAGAGTTGTGTAGGTTCAGTCAAGGAATGGCTTAGGGAAAATGATTTCAGAACGTATGAGCAATTCAGACACGACTTCTTAGGAAAATATTGGAACCAGTTTGAGCAAAACAGGTTAATGAAACAGATTTACAATGGGTTGTATTCTCCTTCCGGTTTCTCGTCGATGTCGGGATACTTCAAACGTCTTATGCGACAAGCCAAATACCTTGCATGTCCGATACCGGAACCTGTGTTGGTGAGGCAGTTAATAAGCCATTTCAGGGAAGAGGTCAAAGTTGTACTCCTACAGGCTGAGGGAACGGCAGGTCAGATCTTGAACATATTAACAAATCTAGAAGGGGAAAACATATCATTTATGGCAAGTCAACGTGATGGCAACTACGGCAACAGGGATAATAACTATGGGAACTGGCGTAACCACAACAATAGTTACAACAATACAAGAGAACGAAATACCGTTAAACGCGATGGGCCATCAACCAGTAGTGGACAAAACTCTTCCGGAAGTTTAAACAAGTAGGGGCTGAGGAAGTTAGCGGGAATCAGCAGCCTTTATTACAAGAACCCGCGAAACAAGTTAATACGGTGTTTCAGAAACCGAGTGAATTTCTAATTGAAGATGACGAGGAAACTATTAATTGTGAAAAAGAAGTACCGATGTGCCCTGTTTTACAAGTTATTTTAGAAGGTGTTAAAGTGGATGCCCTGTTAGATTCAGGAGGGGAGGTGTCATGTATGTCGGAAGAATTCTACGAGGAATTGGTTAGTAAGGGAGTGCATATTGTTTCTTTGCCCGTGGTTGGAATAAACGTGATAGGAGCAACAAGTAAGAGAAGTAAGCGTGTGACAAAACAGGTTTTGGTGGATGTAAACATTGGATCAATTGAGACAAAAGTGATGTGTTTAGTCGTGGCGAACCTTGTAAGGGAAGTAATATTGGGTATTGATTGGCTAACTGAGAACTCGGTGAGTGTGGATTTCAAGTACAAGAGGGTTCAAGTAAAGGGACAATGTATCGATCCACAATTAATAACTATGCACAGAAATAACATTACTGAAGACAGAAACCTAAGCACTGTTTGTCAATTAAATCCGTCAAACCAAATTGGAATTACTATTAATGAACCAACTTATGAATCTATTAATGTTGGGATAGGACAGGCTAAGTTACAAGGTATAATTGAAAATTTGAATTTGGAATCCTATCAAAAAAATGAATTACATGATGTATTGTTCAAGTATCAAGAATTGTTTAAAGACACTCCGGGAAGGATTAAGGGATTTGAATGCGAACTTAAATTAAAAAATGATGAAGGTTATTTTGAAAGGAATTATCCGATACCATATGCTCATAAGGAGGCAGTTAACAAACAAATTGAGAGTATGCTTGAATGTCGGGTAATAGAAAGATCTACCAGTCCTTACATTAATCCGATGGTTGTGGTGATGAAAAAAGGGGGGGCAGTACGATTGTGTTTAGATGCGAGACATTTAAATAAGCGATTAATTCCCGAGTACGAAAGCCCTTGTCCGCCACAAGAATTGCTACAGAGTTTCGGAGAATTTAAATGGTTAACCAACTTGGATATGGTTGCATCGTATTGGCAAGTACCATTGGCCAAGAAAAGTAGGCCATTTACTGCGTTTAAGCACAATCAGAATGTTTACTGTTTTACTGTTCTACCATTTGGACTAAATGTGTCCGTGGCGGTCTTCATACGGGCAATGAACCAGGTGTTGGGTTGCGATATCGATCACTTTTGTAAAGCTTATGTCGATGATTTACTCATTTACTCGCGTACATTCGAAGAGCACCTTGAACATATACGGATTATACTATCTAGATTGGCAGAAGCGGGAATAACGATTAATCTAGCAAAATCGAAGTTTTTCCAGAGCACTGTTCCATTTTTAGGACACATATTGAGTAAGGGAGGATTGAGCCCTGATCCCCGTAAATTGGAAATTATATATGACTGGCCCAGACCAAGAAATACGCGTCAACTTAAAGGCTTTCTTGGACTTTGCAGTTTCTACCGTATTTATGCAGCAACATATGCGAAGGTTACTGTACCATTACAGGGGTTAATTAAGAAGGGAGTGAGTTGGAAATGGACAGATGAACATGAAGATGCGTTCAACAAAGTAAAATCTCTTTTTATTGCAAATGTACAGTTAAAATTTCCAGACTACAATAAGCCATTCTATTTACAATGCGACGCAAGTGATATAGGATTGGGCGCTCATTTATATCAGTTGGATAATGAAGGGCACGAAATGGTGATTTGTATGGCGTCACGATTGCTCCAAGGAAGTGAAGTTCATTTTACGGTATCCGAGAAGGAATTATTGGCAATTGTATGGTCGCTGATGAAATTTCGAATTTTCATATTGGGTGTGGACCTTACTATTATTACCGATCACAAGGCACTTACGTTTTTAATGCAAAGTAGACTTCTATCAAGCAGACTTACGAGATGGATTTTATTAATTCAACAGTTTAAATTTAACATTGTTCACTGTCCAGGACGGGATAATAAAGTAGCTGACATTCTCAGTAGATTCCCAACAAAATTGAATGGTGATATGGTTGATATGCGAAACACCGACCGTGAAGTACTAATCGCGCCTATTGTTCAGAGCATTCGTCCTGACTTAAAGAAAAAATTGAACAATATCGATAAATATCAAAGGGAGGATGATCACTTTGGCGAAATAATGACAAGGTTGGATATTGAAGACAATGATAGGGAGGTGAAATTTAAGATTCAAAATAAAAAATTATATCACCGGACAGGAGATAATTGCCCTTGGAAATTGTGCTTACCGAAATCGCTAATAAAAGAAGTCGTTGATAGTGTTCATGTTGAGTTGGGACATTTTGGGGCGAGAAAATGTATCGTTGCATTACGAGAATATTTCCATTTTAAACACTTAGAGAGAATGGTGAGGAAGATTGTGGGTACGTGTGAAGTATGTCAAAGAACAAAACACCCTAATCGTATCGCACATGGCACGTACACACCAATTATACCAACGAATTTGGGACAATTAGTGTCAGTTGATATTTTCGGACCATTGCCAAAAGGACAAAGAGGGATGAGATATGTTTTTGTGTTTCTGGATGTGTTCTCTAAATTGGTCACCCTGTACCCACTTGTTCGACAGACGGCACTTGCAGTTACAAACAAGGTTAAACTATACATAGCAACGGTTCAAAAGCCTAGTAGCATCTTATCAGACCACGGGACTCAATTCACTTCACGTGAGTGGAATGAAGCGTTGGAAGAGAGGGGAGTGAAGGCGTACTTGAGTTCGATACGACACCCGGCATCGAACCCAGTTGAGAGAGTTATGAGAGAGATAGGGAGAATACTTAGAGTGTACTGTTCGAAAAATCATGCTAGTTGGGTGAAATGGATTCCACAAGTTGAAGATTGGTTGAATTCAACATATCACGAAAGTACCGGATACTCACCAACGGAGCTTCATTTTAATGAGAAATATAAACCTAGTGTGGCTTCATGTTTAAAACTTACCCAAGAAGGTTGTACGGATGTACCGAAAAATACAAAAATCATGTTGGCAAGAGAGAGGCTCTTGAATAAGGCGGAGAGCAGGAAGGTACGTCATGAAAATAAATTTCCAGACAAAACTGTCTTCCAGGTGGGCGATAAAGTTTTATTAAAGTCGTTACATGTCTCCAATTTATCGGCCAAGGAGTGTAAAAAATTTTTTGATATTTATGAAGGTCCATATGATATAGCCGCAATTGCAGGTGCCAATGCATATGAATTGGTTACTACTCAAGGCGTATCGAAGGGAGTTTTTAATATTGTTAATTTGAAACCGTACAAAATGTTTATGGAATAAACTTGATGGGTATGTGTTGGTGGATTCGATGTTGGTAGTAATGTGGTTAAATGTTTTTGTTTCGTTGCTGTATTGTGATCGGCCGACATTTTGTCTTGGGTTCGATGTTCTTTTGGTTGTCATAGGTATGTTTTTTTTCCATTTTTGTGGAACGAAATTCAAATTGCGACCAAAAATTAAAAAAACATGGGGGGTAATTGTCGTAATAGCGTTGTCGTAAAATTGTCGTAATAGCGTTGTCGTAATAGTGTTGTCGTAATAGCGTTGTCATAATAGGGTTATCATAATGTTGTCGAGAAGTTGATGATACCAGTGGTATAAATAATTTAAAAAAAAAAAAAAAGATTTTTTTTTTATTCACTGAGTGGTGGTTTTTTTTTGTCAAAAGGAATGTGGTGGGTCACATTGCCTGTGATACATTATCTGCAATATGCAGAAGAAAAAAAAAAAAGAATTTTTTAAATTCACTGGGTGGATTTTTTTTGTCTAAAGGATTGTTGCATAATATAGTAAGTCAGACATTGTTGGGAATTACAGAGTGGCATTGTTGAGGTATTGTCAAACTTTGACCATAGTTGGAGTGTTGATGAGGTAGTCAGTATGAATGGAGGATATATTCGTTTAGGGGATGGTCATTTGGGGTATAATTATTTCTATATTTATCGTTAAAAGGACAAATATAAGAAATAGGGGGGTAATTGTAACATATATGGAAGGCGGATAGGGTTGGATCTAGGAAGCTTGGTAAAAAGAAGAAGTGGTTTTAGAAAAGAAAGATTGTTGGGTATTGTTGAGAGATGTTACTATGGTTGAGAAAAATAACAAGATAAAAAAACTTAGTGTTGTTTAAAAAGGTGACAGTGAAGGACTGGTTTTTGTGTGTGTGACGCCCACGACAGCTGCTTCGGGACGTCGAAACAGGCCTGTTTCGAAGTGCGACGGTTGTTCGTGAGGTAAACATCAAGTCATCAAACGAGTAAGTAATGTAATATCGACTGAGCTAGTTATATAAAATAATAATTTGTCTACTTGAGATACCGGGCTAGACAGTATTCGACAGTACCTTGTAGCTGGCTGGGGGTGGTAAGTACCTTGCAGCTGGCTGGGGGCGGTCTTGTAGCTGGCTGGGGGCGGTATACACCATGTAGCTGGCTGGGGGTGGTAAGTACCTTGTAGCTGGCTGGGGGTGGTCTTGTAGCTTGCTGGGGGCAGTACACACATGTAGCTGGCTGGAGGTGGTAAGTACCTTGTAGCTGGCTGGGGGTGGTAAGTACCTTGTAGCTGGCTGGGGGTGGTCTTGTAGCTTGCTGGGGGCAGTACACACCATGTAGCATGGCTGGGGGTGGTACGTACCTTGTAGCTTGCTGGGGGCAGTACACACCATGTAGCTGGCTGGGGGTGGTAAGTACCTTGTAGCTGGCTGGGGGTGGTCTTGTAGCTTGCTGGGGGCAGTACACACATGTAGCTGGCTGGAGGTGGTAAGTACCTTGTAGCTGGCTGGGGGTGGTAAGTACCTTGTAGCTGGCTGGGGGTGGTCTTGTAGCTTGCTGGGGGCGGTATACACCATGTAGCTGGCTGGAGGTGGTAAGTACCTTGTAGCTGGCTGGGGGTGGTCTTGTAGCTTGCTGGGGGCGGTATACACCATGTAGCTGGCTGGAGGTGGTAAGTACCTTGTAGTGTGGTTGTACCTTCAAGTAATTTCAAGATGACGATTCACACGCCGTTGTGACTATTTTGCCTAATAGTGCCCAATGGGAAGTGTTTTGTACCAAATCGAGTCTTATTATCAAACGATTATAACGTCTTTGCAAGACGTTCACTTGACAGGCCAGGGGTATGGGGCTGAAAAAGCCAATGGATTTCTGTCAAAACTTCTCCAGTTTGAATCGTACTATTTCACGATGTTGATGATCAGTGAAAGTCGAAATTTTGCAAAGCACTTACCTCTGTTTATGGCACAATCTGAGATTGACACAATTATTTATTTATTTATTTATTTATTTATTTATTTATTTATTTATTTATTTATTTATTTATTTATTTATTAGTAGTAGCTAGAGATGCAAGAAAATGGTTTTATTTTTCTTCACTTTTCGTTTGAGAAATTGAGAATTATGGTGTTTTGTGGTGTTATGGTTCAGACTGCTTATTTTCGCTTTTTATCTTGTAATTCTTGTGAAGATTTGAACGGAAGGGAATACAAAATTACGAATTACTGTTAATAATGGTGTTATTTTGCTAGAAAGTGGCAATTATGGTGTTATATCGCGAATAAACTCATAATTCGTTTTATAAGCATTTTATGGTGTTATTTGGCGATTTGAATCTGAATCCCAGTGACGCATAACGTAAAGAAATGTTGAAACCAGCACTCTAGAGTGTTTTGTTACACTTTTCCTTTTTATCACGCATTGCGAAAAACTTGCATCTCTAGTAATAGCATATAAAATACATGTTAGATACATATAGTTAGATTATTGGGTATTAAAGGTTTGAAGTATAAGTGTTGCCACTTGTGCACTTCAAACCCTTAATCATAAATTACTATTACACATTACATTCTAAAAATAGGTACATTAGGAACTAAGACCACATTATGTTATACATACTTTAAACAATAAAGTACAATACTGCAATTCAGTTTTAGCAAATGCCAAAGTACCAACCAAGACTTGACCCCAACAGCTCCGGACCCATTTTTTACAACGGCAATCGAGGTATAATAGTATTACAACGTGACGGATATTCACGACTTAGGAAAAATCACAGTCGAGCTCACAAGCTTGATTTAGTAGAGCCAAACTTTTCCAGAAAAAGGAAAATACCACTTCGACTTGATGATAGCAGTGACGCTCATGATACCAAACGACATATGTATAAGTATTCAAGTTTGGGATAAAAGTTCTCCAGTTTTCGAATTGGGTTTCAGGAAAAGTAATCTATCTCACGGCCAAAATGAAACAATTTGCAACTTAAAAATCGATGGAGAAGTTTAAATGGTTTTAGATTTTGATATTTCTCTGAATTATAGCACCCCTATAGATTTATCCAAACTTCGTGATGATGGTTTTTGGGGTTTTACGTTCCAAATTTTTGCAACGAGGCTAATCGAGACAATGCCTGAGTGATTACGAAGATGTGAAAACGCCACATGAAATCCCAAGCCAGGATTCGAACCTGGAACGCAGAGACCGCAGTTTACTAGACCAACGCCTAATCAACCTCAGCTAACTGCACCGGCCCCAATCTTCGTAACTACTAACTGTGTCTCCAATGTGTATGTGAGTCATTTGTTTGAGCCACCTCTGAAATGTTAACAAGACTATGATATTAGCGGTAACGGCCGCTGAAAAAAAAAAAAATATATTTTTGTTACTTTCTTTCTCAAGTCAATGTTTTGTTTCAAAGTTAATCGTTTGTACATAATTCGTATTTTAGACAACTGAAATCGGTCGATGCACATTGCACACCCTTAAATAAAAAGACGTAACACATCAAATTACACATTTCGTTTTATCGTGCCTCCTTACGAAAAACCAACACCTTTACTCATGGCCATAGGTGTAGCTCTAGTTGCGTCTAAAAGTGTGCCCGTTTGTCTTTGCAGTGTGATTGGTTGCTGGGGGAACGTAGGCCAAGCCTGGAGGACCTGGACACCGGCTTGGATGTGGATGGGCCCATCTACAAGGCCATCATGGCTAACCCTGCCATACAGCTCAGTCTCACCAACCCCAAGATGCTCCTGGGTACGTTGCATAGCTTGCTTGCCATCTGTCTGCACTAGGACCTAGTTAATCTGGAGCCCAAATTTCTGGTTAATTCCTAAAGCCAGCTCGACCACAAATTTTTAAAATTGTTTCCACAGCAATACGTATTCGTTGTGTATTGGAGAGTAATTTGATTGATTGCATTTCATTCACAAAGAGACCCCTCCCCTGCCCCATGGTATTTTTTTACAAATGTCAATAAAAGTTAGTTAGTAACAGGAATTCATAAAAAAAAAAAAAAAAAAATGGGACCAAATTTGCTACTAAAATTGCCAATCGAGTCGCAACTGACACTATACATCACCATAACTGCCAACTTTCTCGATTTAGTCAGGAAATGCCCGTTTTTTAACCTTATTTTCCGATTTCCCGATTTGGCACAGAATTTGTACGATTTTCACGAATTTTCAAGTATTTTACTGTAAATGGAACAATTTTCGTATTTTCGGACCTAAAAGTTGGAATTTTTTCGAAGCTTACCCCCAATATCTTGATGCCCAGTGTGCAGTGAGTTCAAACTCTGCCCACTCACGTAATTTTTCTCCAAAACCAGTCCTGGTACATGCACTGTTATTGCTATTTTTCACTGGTTATAACTATTTTTTGTCTTTCTTCTTTTTGTCTTTAATGAATTGCGTTTTCGCAATAGGCCCGCCAATACCATAAAGGCTATGTTTCTTTTTTTATAAATCTCCCTATTTTCAGTTTTGATAAGTTGGCAGGTATGCATCACTCATTGGTTGCCAGCCATGGCAAGCAAAATTACCTTATTAGTTATTTCCTTCTTTTAATGTAACCCTAAATAATCATTTTGAGTAGAAATTCTTCAAAAATGAGTTTAACTAGAGGAAGTTTGATTACCTGGGTACTCGATGTCATCCATAGCATGTATGTTATCATGTATATTTGTGCACAGCCTTGTTATGTCATATCTGTGCACAGCCTTGTTATCTTGTCGGTCTGTGCACAGCCTTGTTATCTCATGTCTGTGCACAGCCTTGTTATCTTGTCTGTCTGTGCACAGCCTTGTTCTCATGTCTGTGCACAGCCTTGTTATCTCGTGTGTCTGTCCACAGCCTTGTTATCTCGTCTGTGCACAGCCTTGTTATCTCGTGTGTCTGTGCACAGCCTTGTTATCTCATGTCTGTGCACAGCCTTGTTATCTCGTGTGTCTGTGCACAGCCTTGTTATCTCATGTCTGGGCACAGCCTTGTTATCTCGTGTGTCTGTGCACAGCCTTGTTATCTCATGTCCGTGCACAGCCTTGTTATCTCGTGTGTCTGTGCACAGCCTTGTCATCTCATGTGTCTGTCCACAGCCTTGTTATCTCGTGTGTCTGTCCACAGCCTTGTTATCTCGTGTGTCTGTACACAGCCTTGTTATCTTGTGTGTCTGTCTGTACACAGCCTTGTTATCTTGTGTGTCTGTCTGTACACAGCCTTGTTATCTTGTGTGTCTGTCTGTACACAGCCTTGTTATCTTGTGTGTCTGTCTGTACACAGCCTTGTTATCTTGTGTGTCTGTCTGTACACAGCCTTGTTATCTTGTGTGTCTGTCTGTACACAGCCTTGTTATCTTGTGTGTCTGTCTGTACACAGCCTTGTTATCTTGTGTGTCTGTCTGTACACAGCCTTGTTATCTTGTGTGTCTGTCTGTACACAGCCTTGTTATCTTGTGTGTCTGTCTGTACACAGCCTTGTTATCTTGTGTGTCTGTCTGTACACAGCCTTGTTATCTTGTGTGTCTGTCTGTACACAGCCTTGTTATCTTGTGTGTCTGTCTGTACACAGCCTTGTTATCTTGTGTGTCTGTCTGTACACAGCCTTGTTATCTCGTGTGTCTGTCCACAACCTTGTTATCTCGTCTGTGCACAGCCTTGTTATCTCGTGTGTCTGTGCACAGCCTTGTTATCTCATGTCTGTGCACAGCCTTGTTATCTCGTGTGTCTGTGCACAGCCTTGTTATCTCATGTCCGTGCACAGCCTTGTTATCTCGTGTGTCTGTGCACAGCCTTGTCATCTCATGTGTCTGTCCACAGCCTTGTTATCTCGTGTGTCTGTCCACAGCCTTGTTATCTCGTGTGTCTGTACACAGCCTTGTTATCTTGTGTGTCTGTCTGTACACAGCCTTGTTATCTTGTGTGTCTGTCTGTACACAGCCTTGTTATCTTGTGTGTCTGTCTGTACACAGCCTTGTTATCTTGTGTGTCTGTCTGTACACAGCCTTGTTATCTTGTGTGTCTGTCTGTACACAGCCTTGTTATCTTGTGTGTCTGTCTGTACACAGCCTTGTTATCTTGTGTGTCTGTCTGTACACAGCCTTGTTATCTTGTGTGTCTGTCTGTACACAGCCTTGTTATCTTGTGTGTCTGTCTGTACACAGCCTTGTTATCTTGTGTGTCTGTCTGTACACAGCCTTGTTATCTTGTGTGTCTGTCTGTACACAGCCTTGTTATCTTGTGTGTCTGTCTGTACACAGCCTTGTTATCTTGTGTGTCTGTCTGTACACAGCCTTGTTATCTTGTGTGTCTGTCTGTACACAGCCTTGTTATCTTGTGTGTCTGTCTGTACACAGCCTTGTTATCTTGTGTGTCTGTCTGTACACAGCCTTGTTATCTTGTGTGTCTGTCTGTACACAGCCTTGTTATCTTGTGTGTCTGTCTGTACACAGCCTTGTTATCTCGTGTGTCTGTCCACAACCTTGTTATCTCGTCTGTGCACAGCCTTGTTATCTCGTGTGTCTGTGCACAGCCTTGTTATCTCATGTCTGTGCACAGCCTTGTTATCTCGTGTGTCTGTGCACAGCCTTGTTATCTCATGTCCGTGCACAGCCTTGTTATCTCGTGTGTCTGTGCACAGCCTTGTCATCTCATGTGTCTGTCCACAGCCTTGTTATCTCGTGTGTCTGTCCACAGCCTTGTTATCTCGTGTGTCTGTACACAGCCTTGTTATCTTGTGTGTCTGTCTGTACACAGCCTTGTTATCTTGTGTGTCTGTCTGTACACAGCCTTGTTATCTTGTGTGTCTGTCTGTACACAGCCTTGTTATCTTGTGTGTCTGTCTGTACACAGCCTTGTTATCTTGTGTGTCTGTCTGTACACAGCCTTGTTATCTTGTGTGTCTGTCTGTACACAGCCTTGTTATCTTGTGTGTCTGTCTGTACACAGCCTTGTTATCTTGTGTGTCTGTCTGTACACAGCCTTGTTATCTTGTGTGTCTGTCTGTACACAGCCTTGTTATCTTGTGTGTCTGTCTGTACACAGCTTTGTTATCTTGTGTGTCTGTCTGTACACAGCCTTGTTATCTTGTGTGTCTGTCTGTACACAGCCTTGTTATCTTGTGTGTCTGTCTGTACACAGCCTTGTTATCTTGTGTGTCTGTACACAGCCTTGTTATCTTGTGTGTCTGTCTGTACACAGCCTTGTTATCTTGTGTGTCTGTACACAGCCTTGTTATCTTGTGTGTCTGTCTGTACACAGCCTTGTTATCTTTTGTGTCTGTCTGTACACAGCCTTCCTGTCGATGCTTGAGACTCCGAGTACGGCCAACATGTGGATCAATGACCCCGATGCTTCACCAGTGCTGAGCCAGATATTCAAGACGTACCACGCGGAGAAACACGCGATGCAGATGAACCGATACGTGGAGCAGCAACAAGAACGACAATACACCTAGGCACGTTGCCAACAAGCACAGCGACTGTTACAAAGTTTTTAAGTTTTAAATAAATTTCTTGAACATATATATATACCTGTGTCACACGCAGAAACTTTTTGACCCGGAATAATGTTAAAACCACACACACAATTGTAAAACGATACCAAGGTCACTTACTTTTAAAACCGGCGAATTTTCGGAGTAACCCGTTCCTACTCCTTCCTCAGACCGAGGCCAACTGCGTCGAGGATCCTTGTGCGTCTGGTGACGGGTAGTTTACACCGTTAGCGACTGCAGCGCCGCCTGTTGTTGCTGACTGCAACGGGACTTCCTGTTGCGTACCGCGACGCTTCCTGGTGGCCATTTCGTCTTCTAATACCGGATCCCATACTGGGGGCCAAGTATAGCTGGCTTGGCTGATTGAGTTGCCGCGGATTCCTTTATTTTTCTTTTTAAGAAATATTTTTCTTTTTAAGAAAAATAAAGGAATCCGCGGCAATACGTTACTATGGCAACTCAATCAGCCAAGCCAGCTATACTTGGCCCCCAGTATGGGATCCGGTATTAGAAGACAAAATGGCCACCAGGAAGCGTCGCGGTACGCAACAGGAAGTCCCGTTGCAGTCAGCAACAACAGGCGGCGCAGCTGTCGCTAACGGTGTAAACTACCCGTCACCAGACGCACAAGGATCCTCGACGCAGTTGGCCTAGGTCTGAGGAAGGAGTAGGAACGGGTTACTCCGAAAATTCACTGGTTTTAAAAGTAAGTGACCTTGGTATCGTTTTACAATAATTGTGTGTGTGGTTTTAATATATATATACCTGTATTGGACTTGAGAACCTAGCAGTGGTCACCAACCAATTCTCACATGCAGAATGACTGTTTTAATTGTTTGCAAATCAATACTTTTTAACAATTTCATATATGTTTTCAATTTAGTACAATTATGTATATGGTAGGGCTGCCTAACGATATCGATAATTAATAATATTGAAAATAGAAAAATATTTCGATATCAATATAGAATTAATAGGCCTATATCGTTCATTTTGCAATATCAAACATGTGCCTAATAGTAAAAAAATGTCTTCTGTACAGTACAGATTGGCAGTGTTGCGGTTCTGCATTTTCGTCGCCGTTTTGTGTGGATATTTTAAATTTTGAATAATTCAACACACAGATTGACACACAGTAAGACATTTAGAAGTTAACCCATTGGCTTATGAGTTTATTTTTCACTGTCTGGCCAAAGAAAATAGAAAACCCTATTATTTTTGGAAAAAGGTGTTTTTTCAGTTTATGATAGGTAGGGAAAGCAAAATTTTGGTCATTTTTTTTGCAGGAAGATGTTAAAAAGTATATTCTTAAGCGGTTGCAATATATATCAACACACGTCACATCACAATGGACCCAATCGCATCGTTGTCATTGTCACTCTGCCTATCCCCACTTTCCGCTTTGCTCACCCCTTCACTCACATCACTACTCTAAAACGTCTTTATAACGAACTCCAGGGGACCACAAACAAATTTCGTTATATATAGAACATTTCGTTGTAAAGAAAAACTACTTTTTTATAATTAGGGTGTAGCTGTCATCACAATCAATAGAAAACATGTAATTCTAATGTGAACGCCTTGTTTAATGACTTATTATCAAATTAATAGACTGTAACAATGTGTAATGCAACATGATGCCACAAAGTTGGTGTGGAAAGAAGCTGGGGTGTGGTTACGCGAGTGTGCGGGGCCAAGCAGCTGTTCGGCCGCGGGTAATCGAGGCGGCATCTGTTGCCTCGTCGCCCGCCGGCCGGGAGTGGCTCGGCCCCGCGCTCGCTCAGTTTTGCCGGGTAGGCCTACTCAATGAAATTTAATCACAACTTCCATCTTTTGAGGTCACGTATGACAATGAAACAAGCCAAGCTTGGACAAGCGGGAGGAAGAAAGGGATGGTAGGGGATGAGGGGGGGGGGGGGGGGGCGCGTAGATGCAGCCAGTTGATCACAGCGTTCACTACAGTGGAGTTCCGCGGGAGTTTACACCAACCTTTTAGGTAGTTTTCTTGGTACACCCCTAGAGCAAAGTCCAGTCTAGCAATTATCAATAAATCAATCAATTATCTCCATTCAAACTCGAGCAAAGGATGAGAAATTCAGATGACTGAATACACACATCACATTCTTCAAGGCGATGAGGTCCGATCGTTCTAGGAAAACAAGAAATCCCGGGGTAGATTATCTTTCAACGTATCTATGGGTGTCCAAAACGGGGGGAAAATGGTGTGGCCATGGTGTAAACTCCCGCGGAACTCAACTGTAAACTTCCAGGCGGGCGGTAAACACATTGTGACTCGCGGGCCTCGGCGCGAGTATCTGCTAGCACCCCATTGATCTATTGACGGTCGCGTTTCGATTTACATTTTAGTTAAAAAGAACGTAGAATATGCTCAACGGATCAAAAAATGGGTTCGTTGAATAGATAATTTCGTACAAAAGAATTTCGTTATAAAGATTAAAAGTAAGCATTGTTCTTATGGCTGATTGGTTGGGACTTTAGAAAAATTCTGTTAATTAGATAATTTCGTATAAAAAACGTTCGTTATAAAGAAGTTTTACTGTATCATACTCTAAATTACATCTATTATTGTCTGAAATATCATCTTCATAATCTGATACATCACTTCCACTATTACTCAGTGTAAATATAATCCGCCTAACTATGTTGCTGTGATTTGGTAATGCCATGTTTCACGAGTAACAGCCTAACAGTAGCAGGTGATCTTGCGCGCCAATTCCATGCTCTTGTTGTGCACCGCGACAAATGTGTCAGGCACCTACCGCTACTTGTGTTGAATTGAAAACTTTCAACTACTTGGACTCCCTTGCGTTGCTGATGATATGCCCTGCATACCGATACTAAATTCAATCTAGTAGCGGCAACTAGTAAATTCAAAACTTACGGCTACGAGACTGTCTTTAAGTCTATTTTACGGCCTATTTTACACGCTACTACGAGAGAGTCTCATAAGCCTAAGCCAATGGGTTAAATTATCTACGTAATGATGTTTATAATGAATGGCCTCCGGCTGGTCTGGAAATCCTAAAAACAGATGAGAAAAGCCGTCGGTGGCCGTCTTTCTGGACCAATTCTTATCAGGCCCTCTCTTGATCTCTGCCCACCAGCTTTTGGCTTGTAAGGCCTCTTCATATGTGCTTTTGTATGCCTTTTTGATGTATGTCTTGATCTTGATTGTAGCACCTCTGAAGGACGTAGCCGCAGCTTGTGGAGGAGCAGCTTTCGCGGCTTTTTTGGCCAAGAAATCGTTTTTTTCGTTGCCCAGGATCTGGCAGTGGCTAGGGATCCATTGAACTTCTAGGTCTTTATTCTGCTGACGGAGACTGGCAAAGGAGTTTTTGAAGAGCAACGATTGGGGGTGGAGGTTCACTGCTTGAGAGACTAATTAAATTGCTGAAACGCTGTCGCTAAGAATGACTTGTTAAGTGGGAAGGCAGGTACCTCAGCAACTATTTGAGCCGCTCTGGCAATGGCTGCAACCTCAGCGTCGAAGTGTGTTGTGACGACGCCCATCGGAGTGGCTTCCTCGAAGAAAGTGCAGTAGATGCTATAGCCGGTTCTGTGTGTGGCTGAATCGTAGGAGCCATCCGTAAAGATGTGCACCCACTCTTGCAGAGGAAAATACTTTTTCAAGTGTACCTCAGTTAGCGCTTTCAGCTCGTTCCTGTCGAGACCTACCTTTTTCTCAATGCTGTCTATTTTTGTTCCTGGTATAAGCTGTTTGGATCTATCTGGAAGAGAGGCTGGCATTGGGACGTCAAAAGGTTGGCGTTCCGTAACCAGGAGCTCGGGGCAGATTTTCCCTTTCAGCTTAGTGACCGCTTCAGTGTAGTTGGTGTGAGCCATTACTCTTGAGGTTGGGTAGTTGAGCCATTTGTCAGGGTCGAGGCGTGCCAATTTTTCATGCAGCTGGATAGCGCACTGTTCTCTTCGCAGCTGCATTGGCTCGATTTGGCTATACCATTCCTTGGCGTCTATGGGGGTGGTTTTCACTGCTCGGGTGATGAGTCGGAGGACTTGATTTTGGACTTTATCGATGAGACGGGCGTGGGAGGCGGCGGCTGCAGGGAAAATTTTGGTACCGTATTCAATGGCTGGTCTTACGTAGGTAGTGTACGTCAACGTCAGGGTATCTAATTTGGCACCCCAGGAAACACCGCAAGCCCTCTGCATTAGACGTAGTTGTTTTTTACCCTTTTCTGCTGCCTTTTCAAAGTGGAGCTCACCAGTCACTTTTTGGTCAAGGGTAATGCCTAGGTATTTCATCTCATCAGTCTGTTTGATGTTTATGCCGTTGAGAGGAATGTTAAAATTAAAAGGTTTATTGCTCATCGTGAAGTAGGTGCAGAATGTTTTGCTGCAGTTGATCTTGAAACCATGTACCTGGAGCCAGCCTGCAGCAATTTTCATGGCACGAATCATTTTTTGTTCCATGCTGACTAGACATTTTTCTGTGAAAAATATGACAAAGTCATCAGCATAAGCTTTGACAGTCAAGCTAGGGATGGACCGTTTCAAAAGTTTGATAAGCCCGTTGATGGCAATTTTGAAGACGGTTGGTGCCGTTATGGTTTCTTGAGCCACCTCTGCTTTTATGGTGCATGTTTTACTGTGTGCACCTTTGTGGACAACCTTTATTCGCCTATCATTAATAAAGTCGTGGAGCCATTTTTTTATGTTATTCGGGACCAAGTCATCGATCATCTGTTTGATGGCATATCGAAGGCTCCGGATAGGTCAATAGAGACAGCCAGCGTACATTCAAGTACAGCATACATTCAATCTAGTAGCGGCAACTAGCAAATTCAAAACTTACGGCTACGAGACTGTCTTTTAAGTCTATTTTACGGCCTATTTTACACGCTACTACGAGAGAGTCTCGTAAGCCTAAGCCAATGGGTTTAATTATCTACGTAATAATGTTTATAATGAATGGCCTCCAGTTGGTCTGGAAATCCTAAAAACAGATGAGAAGAGTTCCGATATCGATACATCACTTCGATATAGCGATTTCTTCCCTTGATATCGATATGATTTTTTTTATTGTTCAGCAGCCCTAATATATGGTATTGAAAATCAGTAATTAAAACCGTCATTCCGCATTTGAGTGGACTCGTACACGCTCGAGAATTGGGTCCCAGGTGAGCAGTTGGCTTGACCCTATCCATAACCACCTTTTCCATTAAACCATTACCATTCTTACACTCCCCGTTTTCTATGACCTTTTCATGTGATGGACCCTATATCTACTAGTGGATGAACAACTATGATAGGGTACTGTGAAAGAAGGACAGCAATAGCACAGGAATAGAAAAGAACCCAAGTCGTACCTCAAATTTTGAGCTTCAAAATTCTTGCTAGTATATCTTATAGTATATCTTGTTGTGTCAGGCCTGGCTAGCCGGCAACGAAGACATTAGCCCAAGACATGGAGTACTCTACCCTACCCGATAAATTAATGTTGGAAACGGGGTCAAGATATATATATATATCTAGCGGGATGTAATTTTCCCATCACCTTGCTAACTCACCCAGCAGTCTAGTTCTGGCTTGCAACTAAAATGTATGTGTACTAGGAAAACGCTCTGTGTGACGCGTTGATAATCGAGGCCATCCATATCTACGAACTTTCTGGCGAAAAGTTCTCAAAGCTAATAAAAACACCATTTAACAACATACAAGAATGCGCATTGCAAAAGTGTTTCTAATTTACGTAGATATTATACTTCCTGACATTGTTAAGGAGGGACAACACTGAAATTCTGAATAAATTCTCGTTTTTTGCATTTTTTTTTTTTTTTTGAATCAAATATTATGTTGTGTTCTCAACCAAAGATTTAACACACAATACTTACATTTCATTATTGATATCTGTTTTTGAAGTTTGTTTGAACTCGATTACTATGATCATTCCACAACTTACTAAACTTTGACAGTCATTTCTGGGATAACTTTTTATTTACATTTTTCAGAAGGTGGGACATTTTAGTGTCTACAATATTTGAGCAATCAAAGTGAAATTTTCTGTGAATATTCTTTAATAATAAAGGAAGGTCCCAACGGATGGAATAATTATTACCTTTGGTAGAATAAAAATAAAAAATCCTAAACTTTAATGTGCAATGGAAATCGAAGAATCTAAATAATTGTTATAAGTAAAAAATAATTTGTTCCTGTATTTTAAATCTGAAAAAATAATCCATCCGTGTGTACCTCAAATGGTTATATAGCTTCACACAAAAAATATATAAATCAATTTTGGTGTTTGGTGCTCATGTGAAAATGTCCCGGCTAATTCATTGTTGAATCAACAATACGAAATTAATAACAATGTCATTTTTAATTTCTCAGCCATTGATTAATGCACACACAAAAACACATCTAATTCTGATGGAAACTTTAGAAGTTAGAAATTTCAGTGTTGTCCCTCCTTAAATGCTGTGCAATGTGCTGACAAGCTGGACCCAAGCTTCCAGACTTTGCAGTACAAGGTCACACTCACAGCATGGCATGGGAACCAGCAGTGTTGGGTAAGTTCCTTAAAAAATGGACTTAGTTCAAGTTCCACGCAAGGAAAAAGGAATTCTTTCCAGTTCCAAGTTCCTCTAAAAAAAAAGGAACTGGGGCGTTCCTTAGTTCCTTTAAAAATGGAACTAAGTTTCTAAATAGTTCCTTTTGGCAAACAACCATTTTTCTTTGCATATTGCCGAGCGGGATACTAACCATCGACTCAATGGTTATTATCCGGGTTTATGCACTACACCAAGAACATTGACTAAAAGTAAAAGGTTATTTTATATTCTTAATTCTTCATGCATTACAATTTATATTAATTATTAATAACTATTATAATTAATTAAATTAAAGTTTTTAAATTAAATTCAATGCCAAGGGTTCGCAAATAACGCCTAAAATATGGTTGAGATTTGTAGGAATCAAAATGATATGGTATTGAAAATCCGGGTGAGTAAGACCCGGTATCATGACGGTCCACTTTTGATTGGTGGTTGCTATGGAGAAAGAAAGCAATTTAGTCCAGAGCCAAATATTTAGCAGGGCGTTATAATACCGAGCCTAAATGAACGGAACAAATCACATTTGTTATTAGATTTCTAAATTACAAAATTTAGTAATCGTCACTAGGCCTAGGCTACTCACTACTTACTTGACTTACGACAATGATCATGAATAATAATTTATTTTATATATGGCTATAAGTGATATATTTCATGTTTTGTTTCATTTCGGAATGACAGTCTGAGTCACTCATGTTGCTCTCACACCTGTGTATAGGAGGGGTTGGACGGTTTATAAGTGACATGACACGCTTATTCCGCACGAGCGATTTGGGATTAGTCACCGGTTTCGGGTCTTCGACTTGTGCCGGTGTGCGACTAATTGGAGACCCTACTGGCGTAGCAGGTGGAGGGTTGGGATGGGTAGAAAAGAATGAAATATTACAAAAAAAGTTGTTTTAGATTTATCGTTTCTGTCATCTTGTAAGTAAACTATGTTTTGGCGCTTTCGTCCTTTAAGCTTGTACAGTCAAGTAAAAATAAAAGGAACTTATCAAAATAAGTTACGTAGTTCCTGGAAAATTGTAACTATGGTGTTCCACAGTTCCTGGCTGCAAAAAAGGAACTATAGCGTTCCTTGGTTCCTTAAAAAGGAACACGTTCCTAGGAACGGAACTAAAAAAATCCGTTCCTACCCAACATTGGGAACCAGCTTGCAGTCCAGTCACCTCAAGGAGCCATTTATAAGCGGAGCGTCCGCCGATATGTGGACCAGGGGGATGAGAGTTTGAGCCATATTCCTGACAACATGGCAGTTGATGAGACTCCAATAGACGAAGCAGAGTTGCGCCGTTCGGCAAGCTCCGAAGAGCTGTGTCGTCCGCCGGAGTTGCTCCGTCCGCCAACCCCCAAAGAGCCATGCCGTCTGTCAACCCCTGAAAACCCATGCCGTCTGCTAACCCCTTAAAACCCATGCCGTCTGCCAACCCCTGAAAACCCATGCTGTCCGCCAACCCCTGAAGAGCCATGCTGTCCGCCAACCCCTGAAGAGCCATGCCGTCTGCCAACCCCCAAAGAGCCATGCCGTCTGCCAACCCCTGAAAACCCATGCCGTCTGCCAACCCCTGAAAACCCATGCTGTCCGCCAACCCCTGAAGAGCCATGCTGTCCGCCAACCCCTGAAGAGCCATGCCGTCTGCCAACCCCCAAAGAGCCATGCCGTCTGCCAACCCCCAAAGAGCCATGCTGTCCGCCAACCCCCAAAGAGCCATGCCGTCTGCCAACCCCTGAAGAGCCATGTCGTCTGCCAACCCCCAAAGAGCCATGCCGTCTGCCAACCCCTGAAGAGCCATGCCGTCTGCCAACCCCCAAAGAGCCATGCCGTCTGCCAACCCCCAAAGAGCCATGCCGTCTGCCAACCCCCAAAGAGCCATGCTGTCCGCCAACCCCCAAAGAGCCATGCCGTCTGCCAACCCCTGAAGAGCCATGCCGTCTGCCAACCCCTGAAAACCCATGCCGTCTGCCAACCCCTGAAAACCCATGCCGTCTGCCAACCCCTGAAAACCCATGCTGTCCGCCAACCCCTTAAGAGCCATGCCGTCTGCCAACCCCCAAAGAGCCATGCCGTCTGCCAACCCCCAAAGAGCCATGCCGTCTGCCAACCCCCAAAGAGCCATGCCGTCTGCCAACCCCTAAAGAGCCATGCCGTCTGCCAACCCCCTAAGAGCCATGCCGTCTGCCAACCCCCAAAGAGCCATGCCGTCTGCCAACCCCCTAAGAGCCATGCCGTCTGCCAACCCCCTAAGAGCCATGCCGTCTGCCAAACCCCCTAAGAGCCATGCCGTCTGCCAACCCCCTAAGAGCCATGCCGTCTGCCAACCCCCAAAGAGCCATGCCGTCTGCCAACCCCCAAAGAGCCATGCCGTCTGCCAACCCCTGAAGAGCCATGCCGTCTGCCAACCCCCAAAGAGCCATGCCGTCTGCCAACCCCCAAAGAGCCATGCTGTCTGCCAACCCCCAAAGAGCCATGCCGTCTGCCAACCCCTGAAGAGCCATGTCGTCTGCCAACCCCCAAAGAGCCATGCCGTCTGCCAACCCCTAAAGAGCCATGTCGTCTGCCGGCTCCGGCCCCGGTAGAGTCGCACCGTCCAGTCAGGGTTCCGAAGAAACCAAGACGCTACATTGAAGAATGCTAGAGGTTCCCTTGTGCGCGAAAGATGTAGTGTATGTTTTAATAGGACAACAACAACAACTACTATATATGTACCTAGATGTTGTTCATACTGCACAGCCATCCATAATAATGTAACAACAACAATTACTATCTATGTATCTAGATGTAGTCCATACTGCGCCACCTGCAACAATGTAATGAAATGGTGATCTTATTATTTGTTCATGTACATTTCATGTGCGTTACCAAAGATTACAAACTAGGGAAGATAGTTCATCCATATGGGAATTCGTCTGCGCGTGTCTGAGCGAAATTTTCTAAGTGCGACGTATAGTTCGAATTCTCACCGCAAGAAACTCGCTCTTCCAAAAGTTGAGAACTGAACCGGAACCTCGTCGTCGTCCGAGCAGAATTCTTCCGATGCCAGAACCGAGTTCAAATATATCTCGCCAGACAGCAACAAAGTTCAAACGTGCTGAGCTAGCGCTCCTTGCGGTGAGAATTCGAACTAGTGGCGAGACTTTGAAATTTTTGACAAAACTTGCGCAGATATTTTAACACAGCGATGAAACATCTTCCCCACTCAGTAATCTTTGGCGTTACTAAGATTTTTCGTTGTCATTTCGTCTAGTGTTTTCTAGGCCTATGTGGTCCGCCACCGTTACCAACACTTATTGACAGCAATAGAAATGTAATTTCAGCCTTTAATACGTATCAGATCATGTTTATATTAGTATGTTTGTGACCGGACAAAAATTTACTATAATACAGCCACCTCACATTTGGCCGTTAGGTACTGGGTTTCAGAAAAATATTTTCGAGTAACTTTTGTGTAACTTCGTCAATATTTCTCAGATTGTCATAAAATGAACATATTCGTGACCGGAAAAATCTTTTCCCCATTTTCTCCAGAAAAATATTTTTCAGTACCGGTAACTATGGTGTAACGTAACTTCTTGACCGATTTGGCCACAAAACTAGACACATCCAATCCACATCAAAGCTTGTGGATGGTTCAAATTTCAACTTGATTGAACTTTCCGTTCGACCCCTATCACGAGACACAAAAACAAAACAAAAAAACAAAGTGCCATAAGAGTAAAATGGAGATGCTTGCTTTGCTCGGTAATAAATCCTGACCTACTCTTGTTTGGTACTAGGAAAACGCTTTGTGTGACGCATTGATAAGCGATCGCATCCATGTCCACGAACTTTTTGGCAAAAAGTTCTCAAAACTATCATCATTGTTCAATGAGAGAGAAAAAGATAAATGTGTAAAAACAATGGTAATTATAAACAACACAAGCATGTGCATTGTAACATTTTTTCTAATTTCCATAGCTATTATACTTCCTGACATTGTTGAATGTCCTGCAATGTGTGTTGCTAAAGCCGCATCCACACTAGCCGAACATGTTCAATGACTTGTTCGTTAAACATAATAACAAACATTTTGATGTTTGATGAACATCTTCCGATCAATGTTTGTTGTTTGTTTGTTTGTATGTACGTATGTATGTATGTATGTATGTATGTATGTATGTATGTATTTATTTATTTCGTAATGTAAACCTCTCGCACAACATGTGTTCGAGGGAGGTATATTACATGTCATTCCTTAAGATTAAGAACTTAAAAATAGGTTTACGTATAAAAACGTTAACATAAAAGTAGGAAAGTTTACATGTCAACTTAAGATTAGGTACTAAAGATAGACTTATACTCGAAAATTAACCAATAAGTGAACTATTGTTCATTGTGTCATGTTAACCTCCGTCTGTCTCTGTACCTTATGCATTATAAAATTAGAATGTTTATAAAAATGGTCTAGGTAGGCTACCTAGTAAGTGTGCAAGGATTATATTACGGAGTACACATACTTCAATTATCTTTTTTAAACAATTTTTTTCTTTCTTGTTTACAGAGTTAAAATTTATAATTCGAGATATTCTTTCACAGTATATAAGCTATGTTTGATGTGGACGTCTTAATGAACAAAAGCGAGGGTGGGTGGCAACAGATTTGTTCGGTAGGAATGTGCGCTCCGTGAGCGAACTTTTCAACAGTTTCTCGCCGTCACCATTCCAAGTCGTGTCAAGTAGGGGTGCATCTTGTGTCTTTTTATTGTGTTTTCACCTGTGTATGTTTTGTGTGATTGTTGCAATGAGTGAAAAGTTTTGGAAAAAGGAAAGGATAGTACTGTTGATTCAACTATATGAATCAAATGACATTCTGTGGGATAGTAAAGACAAACAACACAGAAACAAATTTAAATGTCAGGATGTGATGGAAGAAATATCTAAAAACCTAGAAACTACAGTGGAAGAAGTTTAAAAGAAGCTCGATTCCCTTCTAGCACAGTATCAAAGGCAAAAAAAATGTTTGAACACAAAATCGGGTATGGGTACAGACGAGGAAAAAAGCACCCTCGTGGGCATATATAAGTATTTCACATTTCTGGAAAATAAAAACAAGCCAAGGGAGACCCTATGCTGTTGGAGTCTCAAACCTGTGAAATTTTTTCGAGTATTGAAGAGGATGTTGAAGAACTTATTCCAGCGACTGACGTTGTGGAGGAACATTCGTGTAGTAACTCTATGCAATGCTCCATATCAGGCAAGAGTACCCCAGTTGCAGCTAGTATTGTCCAGAAGTGCAAGAAGCCCAAGTTGGATACTAAAGTCGATGAAGCCTACGCGGATATCAAACAAGGGGAAGAACGGGACAAACACTCTGTAAATGGGGCAACTATTGCCAACAGATTAAGAAATATTAAAAATGCAAGGAGTCTTCGTATACTGAAAAACCACATTGATAACCTTATTTTCCAAGCCGAAATGGAAGATTACGATGGGGCCGCATTATCTCGCGGAACCCCGTGTTCCATCAGACCTGGTTCATCATACGGGGCCGAATCGTACGAAGACCAACAAGTGTCGCCAATCAACTCCCGTTCAGCTCTGTCCCAGTTTGTGAAGTTAGCTGGATTTAGTTTTGACACAAATCTTGGTTGAAACAGTGTAGGGTACTAAAAAAAAACTGAGTGATGTTTTGTGATTATTTGATAGTGAAATTGTGTTAGTTTAATCTATGTTAGAATCACTTGTCTGTCTTGTTTAGTTTGCATAGCATTTGCTTTGATATTTGTCAACAAATGCAAAGTTAACACTACATTATACAGTAATTGCAAATTGCCATTACTGCAGTGACGACATAAACAAATTGTTTTACGAATGGCGAGAAGAGACATTAGATTAGAGCTTTTCCTCATTTACACTATTTTTGTTAAATGTTGTTACTGCAGGTAGATTCAAACTAGGGATGACATCGGGTAATAAAATTCGGAACCGGTTCCAGCTCTCATATTACCCGGGTACCCGGATCCTGAAAACGTATTTTTCGATGTGTAGGCTTGATTTGAAGGTCCTCGCTAGGCCTTGTGAAGTGCGGAAGACGAGGGACGAATGATATGCACGCCGCCCGCTCGGTTGGCCTCTCGCAATATGCCTGCAGTAATAACGTCGAGTAAAACAAAACATTTAGGAATACACAACTGAAGCACGTATTATAACATGCCATTTCAAGTAAAATAAATAGTAATAGAACAAGTGTTAGCCAGAATGTTCACCAGAATGTTAAACAATGAACAAACAGTAATGAATGCAAGTCTGTTCGCGTCTGTTCTGTTCCCGGTCGAGGCACTTGTTATGGATAGTGGGGGATGGGTCAGTGCCCCCCGTGCCTGCTGGCTCCATCGAAATCAACCGCAGCAATACTGGCACGTAAATATAGCCTAAACACGGACTTTCTTCTACTTTCAAAGACATGAAGATTCTCACTTTACCATGCATTTATATATATGAACTATTAAAGCTATTTGTTAACCACTATAATACAGAAGCAACTCTAAACAAGGACAATCATCAACACAACACTAGGCAAAAAGAAAAATACCACACACTGTACTGCAACACAAAAAGATATCAAAATGGTTCTTATGTAAGAGGACTAACTTTATACAACTCTCTACCTGAGAGCATACTTGCAGTAAAGGAGAACACTGCCAAGTTTATATTGAAAATAGAGTCTTACCTAAAAGAAAATGCTTTCTACTCAATTGAAGAATTTAAAAATGTGAAACACACCAAAACATGACTGTTTCTACTTACCATATTTTAATGTTATATTTCAAAGTTGAATTGTTGTATAAAAATAGTCTTACACATTAGGTTGAAGGATTTGTAATTTATAAGGAATGACCTAAAGCTGACTAATAGTTACTTAATAAATTGTAAAATTAAAATAGGATTGAAACTGGTCATGAATGCAATAGATCTTTGCTACAGTTAATCCTATAGGGCACTAGCAACACCAACAGACAACAATGGAACAAGTGAATTGAACTGATGGACAAACCATCAGCTGTCAAAATAATAAAATTGCAACCATAGAAATAAAAACAAGCGTAGCAATAATAACTGCTCGCCATTTAAAACTTTTAATGATAGACAACGACTAAGTGACAGTTTTGTATGTGTATTTGTTTGTTTTTTGTTTTGTTTTCCAAAATCAGATGAAATTATGTTTTGACAGCTTGTTGTTTGTCCATCGATTCAATTCATTTGTTTCATTGTTGTGTTTTGGTGTTGCTAGTGCCCTATTGATGTGTCATCTGTACATATTGTATATATTATGTATTGTTTGTTTAATTATTTTATATATATTGTATTAGCCTAGATGAACCTATCGTTATCATAATATTTTATAATGACATGTAATACACTCTGAACATGTTATACATGGGAAGAGTCTAAAATTACGCAAATAAATCTTATCTTATCTTTTAAAAAATTACCCAGACCCGAAAAACGGCTCCGGGTATTACTTTGGAGCCGGGTACCCGATGTCATCCCTAATTCAAACCATTCAATAAATAAAGTGTTGTTATTAAGGAGGTTTCAGGGCAGATTGTATTAACGTACAACGATACATTCTAGGATGAACTATTAGGCTTTATTTAAGCGACTGCCATGACAGGATACAGATACACAAGTTATAAACGGAAGTACAATACATTGTAAAGTCACAGCCTTCTATTGGGCGGACGTAATGGCGGCAGATTACAAAATTATAACACCTCCCCATAAGCTGACGCCATGCTTAAACCTTTTACACAAATAAAATGTTTCACATGTGATAGGGCTTTAGTCATAACATCAGCAGGCATCTCATTTTTGCTTAAATAATTTACATCTATCTCATTTTTATTTGAGCATTGTCGCACAAAATGACCCTTAGCAGAAATATGCTTAGTGCGACCATGAAAAACTGGATTTTTACACAACTTTAAGGCACTTTGATTATCATTAAATAATGACACTGTCTCACATTCCTTTGAGAATACATTAGCGTACAGTCTACGCAGATACAGAGCCTCCTTACAACCTTCAGACAGAGCTGCATATTCAGCCTCTGTTGAACTTAGGACAACTTCCTTGAGCTTCTTGCTCTCCCAAGACACAAGGCATTTGCCTATCATGAATGCCTGACCGCGGTAAGAAAGACCATCCATTTCATCATTTACAAAACCAGCATCTATAAAACCAATTAACTTAAAATCTTCAGATTTCTGGAACACTAGCCCATGACTAATTGTACCCTTCAAGTATCTGAGCACACGTTTGGCCAGCGACCAGTGAACATCCTGGTAATTAGTATTGTATTGGCTGAGCACACTTGTTACATAAGAAATATCTGGTCTAGTATTAGAACTAAGATACAGGAGGCAACCAATTAACTCTTGATACGGTACATCAACCGTTTTACCCTCGAGTGTCCACGGTTTTAACCCACACTCCATTGGAGTCTTTTGGGGTTTTGAATCAGACATACCAAAACGATCCGACACACTTGTTAGATAATTTTCTTGATCCAAAAAAATGGTTCCTTTTTCCCAAACTCTCCTTATTCTCATACCCAGGCAATCGTTTGCCTCACCTAGATCTTTAACATTGAATTGCTTCTGAAGTTCAGTTAACAATTTAACCTTCCTTTCCTCATTATTGTGAAACACATAAAAATCATCGACATACAATGCTACAATAATTACAGATTTACTTTTTCTTTCTATATACACACAAGGTTCGTCTTCAACTTGTACAAAACCAAGATTTTTCAATACTTTGTCAGCTTTCTCATTCCAGTTTCTTGCTGACTGTTTAAGGCCATAAACAGCCTTACTCAAGAGACAAACTTTTTCAGGATGTTTAGACTCCAAACCCTCCGGTTGACTCATGTAAACAACTTCATTTAAATCGCCATGCAAAAACGCAGCTTTCACATCAAAGTGATCGATTTTAAAATCTCGATTTGCAGCATGAGCTATGAGCATCCTTAATGTAGATCGTCTTACTACAGGTGAAAAAGTTTCATGGAAATCAATCCCGTAGGACTGCGAGTACCCCTTAGCTACCAACCTTGCACGAAACTGTGCAGAACCATTTAAACCTTGTTTTTGTTTGAAAACCCACTTGTTTCCTACAACTTTAGACCCAGCGGGTAGATCGACTAACTCCCATACATTATTTTCTTTAAAAGACTGCATCTCCTCCTCCATAGCTCTTTGCCAAAAAAGCTTTTCCGGTCTTGACAAAGCATCGCTTACCGAAGTAGGATCATTAGCGTTCCCAGAGCTATTGTCAGCTAGGAGTACAAAATCAGGAAACTGCTTAGGGAGCCTATTTCTCACAGGATACCTCCTTATCTGAGGATCTTCTTGTTCCCCTACATCCCCTACATCAATTTCACTTGTCTCGGAACTTGAGACATCAGCCGGATCAAATTCACTCTCTGATTCGTGATTAGTAACCTCATTTTCCTCATCTGGACTAAATGACATGATTTGAAATCCCTCTTTTCCCGATGCTATCCTATCGTCCTTAGCCCTACGGTCAAAGTTTTCTAGAAAAACCACATCCCTTGCCTTAATGATTTTTGAAGTTTTCTCTGGATCAATCAATCGATACCCCTTTGTTGTCTCACTGTAACCCACAAAAATCAACTCTTTTGCCTTGGCATCCCATTTCGTTCTTTTCTGATCTGGAACATGAACAAGAGCAGGGCACCCAAAAACTTTTAAATGCCTCAGAGAAGATTTCTTACCTCCCCATAACTCCTGTGGCGTCTTACCTTGCAAAGCTCTGTGTGGTACACGATTCTTTAAGTACACTGCACAATTGCACGCCTCTGCCCAGTACTTCTTGGGTAACCCGGAGTCATACAACATGCACCGAGCCATTTCGCATATTGAACGGTTTGAACGCTCGACCACACCATTTTGTTCCGGTGTATATGGAGTGCTCGTCTGATGTTCAATGCCGTGCTGCTTCAAAAAGCTTTCAAATTTCTGGTTTATGAATTCACTACCATTGTCAGAACGAATTACTTTTATCTTAAACCCAGTTTTATTTTCCGACCAAGATTTAAACTCACAGAAATGTTCAAACGTTTCATCTTTTGACTTTAAAAAGTAGCAAAACATTCTCCTTGAAAAATCATCAACAAGGACATACATGTACTTAGCACCTCCAATTGACGTCTCTTCCATTGGTCCACAGAGATCCATATGCACGAGGCCTAGGACTCTGTCTGCGCGATTTGCGCAACCTTTAGGAAACGGAGACCTGTGATGCTTACCTAGCACACATGGGACACATGGATTACAATTCTCTGATTCACTACTACATTCTAAGTCAATTCCTTGACCCTTAACAGTTAATTTTAATGCAGAATCAGCATGAACATGGCCTAACCTTCTATGCCATAAACGTTCTGGTTTCTCATGTTCCCCAGCAGCAAATGCAACTTCTGCTGGCAAAGGTTCAATAATGTCAAGCTTGTAGACCCCTTTTGACTCTGAGCCAGTGTACTCAGCCTTACCTTGGATCTTACAGCTACCTTGGTTATAGATCTTACAACCCTCATTATTGAAAATTATTGTAAACCCTTTGTTAACAATCTTTGAAACCGACAGTAAATTTGTCGCTAAACCTGGCACATAAGTAACATCTTTGATTGGTTTCACATTGTTGTCAGGAAACTTTACTAGTATATCTCCTTTACCTGCCCCCATGAGACTCGAGTTGTCCGCACATTTGACTTCCTTGTCGTACAGATTTCCCCCTTCAAGATCTCGCAGCCACTCCCTCCTGGGAGTCATATGGGATGATGCTCCGGAATCGATGATCCAGTCGTCCTTGGTAAAGGATGACACACCCAAAGCACATAGCAGCGAAGATTCGGACCTGCCTCCCTTCTGGTTCTGTTGAGTGTCCTCCTTCTGTGGGCACTCGGATTTGTAGTGTCCGAATTTCCAACACTTGAAACACTTGACATTTTTCTTCTCCGTCTTCTTTTTCTGCTGATTTGAGTTAGAACCCTGTTGCCCTTCCTGAGATGGCTTCTTCTTGTTACTGTAGCTCTTTGCGTTCTTCACATACAAGGCAGATTCCTCTTCTGACCCCTCCAGCTTCAGATATTCATCAAGACTTCCATTCAAGAGCTTCTCCTTTATCGTATCTGTCGTAAAATCCTTGTCGGATACTGTTGACTCAATACCCATACGATAAGGCAGGCAAACCTTCGGTAGGCCCCTGAGCATGATGAGAGCCACCAGGCCATCATCAGCAGGCTTCCCCATGCTGATTAACTTGTTGGTTAGCTCCAACACTGAGGTCACATACTCTTGCACATTTCCATTATGCTTGGATAATTTTGAGTCTAGCAAGGCGTCCCACAGATTCATCCAGCGTGTTTTGGTTTTACCTTCAAACAGGGATTCCAGAGATGTCCAAGCTTCCCTGGCAGTTGTAGTGTTCTGGACATAGGGATAAAGGGATTTATCCACGTGTAAGCAAATGAGACTCCAGGCATCTGTGTCTTTTTCTGCATCGGCAGCCTGCTCAACGGTGGTAGTACCGATAGCGTAGGCCCACAGCTTCTTCCTTTTTAGAACCAGCTGCATACCAAACTTCCAGTTCATGTAGTCGTCCTTGTCTTTAAGTTTTTCCACCAAGGTGGTTAATTGTGCATTACTTGAAGCCATCATGGATGATTAATAAATCAAACTTGTCAAAAACGTATTGTTCACAAAAGTTCCTCCACACTTCCAAGCACGTCCACAATTCTAACTTCACAAGTACTACACCGAAAGACACATAACCTCACTTAACCTCAAATGTTCACCACATGTCCGCTTAAAACACTATTTTTCACAACCATTTATAGTTCATCTGGCCCCTATTACGTCCTGGGCCCATAACCTGTTGTTATTAAGGAGGTTTCAGGGCAGATTATAAACGGAAGTACAATACATTGTAAAGTCACAGCCTTCTATTGGGCGGACGTAATGGCGGCAGATTACAAAATTATAACATAAAGCTACAGAAGCCATCTGCAACACAAGATAGTTATATATTTCCCACAAAATAATATATTTTTATTTGAATGATTTTTCCTATTAGGTGTAATAAAATACTTAATATAACGTACCTTCTCTCAAATGTCCTTTTAATCAGCTAACATAATTATATCATTTAAAATTTGGCTTTATTTTTAACAAAAATGTTGCGATAAGCCTATACTTTAAACTGAGATATAACAAAACACTTTTGATATGCTTGGCCCCTTTTCATAATTCACATCACAAATATAGAAAAACAGAATAAAGCATAAAAACAGTTACTACAGTAATTTGTTAAAAGAAAGTCGGTAAGTTAAAAGTCAATTACCATGGCAGTGATGGAATATTAATAGTATTCGTATGCCACGGTACACCTCCACTTTCAGACACAAAAAAGGATGCGTATTTATCTCTTATCTCTGCAACAGTATGAGTCGGCTTGCGCCCAAACGAGCAATTCATAGGAACGACGATATCCCTTCCGAATCATTTCTCCACTGTCCTGGGACAATAGTTCCGGTGAAACTGCGTCCGTACTTCCAGCTGGAATATAAATATTTCTTGAAGATTTACCATCACGTAAGAAGTTGTGTAAGTACCCACAAGCTAATGTTACTACAGCTGCCATTTTACGGTTGAGAACAATGGGTTTTCTAAATACTCTAAACACTGAGCTCATTATACCAAAAGCATTTTCCAAACTCCTCTAGCCCTACTTAATCGGTAGTAAATATTAGTTTCTTACTTCCCTTTGGCTGATGGCCTGGATAAGGCTTCATTATATTGTCATGTAAAGCAAATGCGTCGTCGGCGACAATGACGAATGGCACAGACATGTTTCTTCCAGGTAACTGCTCCTCTGTAGGCAATCCTGCATTTGTTTGCAATCTTTCCCAAAGGTCACAGTTTTTAAAAACTCTGCCATCCGATATTCGCCTTTGACACCTCACATCAACCTACAGAAACGAATATGTTGCGTGCACTAATGCAAATAAGACAATACTATGGTGGCCTTTATGGTTAAAAAATTCACTTCCACTATTTACAGGAGCTTGTAAAACAACAAGTTTTCCATCAAGCGCCCCTATGCAATTATTAAATTGCTACTTACTTATCTTTAAACCCGAGTGCAACGAGTTTCCATGCTTCACTGGTTGAGTGTGTTTTCAAATAGTCTGTTTAAGTTTCCACTAAAGCTTGACACACCTCAAGTACGATGACAGAAATCTTTGTTTGGAGATTTTGATGAATCACCGGTTGCTAAGAACCTTAAAGTTATTGTCGAACGATCTTGTACACTAATAGCCTCTCGAAAATTCGTATCGTTTTTTTTTTATTATCAAGCCTAACCACGAAATAAGATGTTTAAAGTCATTACCAGACATCCTTGTAAAATTGTTAAATAATAAATCTGCCCGCAAGTCCACCCGGAAGTCTTCTCCGCTGTCTCTGCCCCAACCTGTGTTTGAACGTGAATTGCTAGATATTACAACAAAAGCTGCCACAATGCAAGCAACGCGACGACGTTACCACATCGTGGTGACAGAATATACTGAATGTAGCCAACACTGAATTTTTCAGTAATTTACATTTCGTTGGAACATATATGAAAGATCGACAAACTTTTTAATGTGCATTTGATTTTGTTTGCTGGATTGGTCGAACAAAGTAAACGCACGTTTTTTTTTTTTTTACCTGTTCACCGAACTTGTTTGCTTAGTGTGGATGGGGCTTTAGAGGAAGGACTACTCGCCAATATTAAAACCCGCGAAATTAACGTATTTTCGTCATATCTCAATAACGCCACACAATATCGAAAAAGTGACAACTACGCATATTTTGGATTCGTGAGAGCTAAATACCATATGAAAAAGATTTTGTGGACTGTAGTAATTATAGTTGTAATTTCTAATTAAAATGTAAATTAATTAAATTCAAAATAATAATTATAATTAGTGCAAACTAATCAATCTTTTTCATACGGTATTGAGCTCTCACGAATCCAAAATAAGCGTGTCACTTTTTCGATATTGTGTGGCGTTATTGAGATATGACGAAAATACGTTAATTTCGTGGGGTTTAATATTGGCGAGTAGTCCCCCTTAAGAATTTTCGTTGTAATTTTGTACAGTGTTTTCTACGCGGTTCGCCACCATTACTAACTCTTATTGACAGCAATAGAAATGTAATGTCTGCCTCCAATATGTATCAGATTGCGTTTAAGTTCGTATATTAGTGACCGGACAAAAATTTACTATAATATAGCCTTCACATTTGGCCGTTATTGTTTCAGAAAAATATTTTCGAGCAACTTTTGTGTAACTTTGCCAATCAGATTGCCATAAAATGAACATATTCGTGCCCGGAAAAATCTTTATAAAAATATGGCTTTCTCACATTTTGATACCATTTTGTCTCAGAAAAATATTTTATTTTTCAGTAACTATGGTGTAACTTTGTAACTTTTCGAATGATTTTGCCACAAAACTATACACCTTCAATCGTCATCGAGGCTTGTGGATGGTCCAAATTTCAAGTTGATCGGACTTTCCGTTCGACCGCTATCGAAAGACAAAAAAAACAGACCAAAGTGCCATAAAAGTCTCATGGAGACGCTCGCTTAAAAAACAAGTTTATAGTCCACGTCATTATTTTTACATTTCAATAATTTACTAGGAAAGGTAGTGGTAGGAAGGTAGTGTGGGAAAGCCTGAAAAGAAAAGGAGTGGACAAAAGACTGACAGAGTTAGAAGCACGTACAGAGTATGCGAAAGCTGTGTAAAAACACAGTTTGGGCGGTCGGGGTGGTTCCAAATATGCAAGGGCTGAGGCAGGGAAGTGTGTTGTCGCCATTGCTATTCATAATAGTGATGGATGACATTCACAATAAGGTAAAGATGGAAGAAACAGAAGAGGTGGAGGTTATGCTGTTTGCAGACGACTTTGTGGCATGGTCGGAGAATGAAGAGGCACTGAAGAGATACACGGACAAGTGGACGAGGCAGTGTTGGGGCAGTTCTTTTTTTAAATGAACTTTCTAAAAGTTCAGTTCACAGCTCAAATAATGAACTTTAATAAAGTTCAAGTTCTTTTCAAAACCTAAAATTTTGAAAAGTTCAAGTTCGTCTAAAATATGAACTAAGTTCTTTTAAAAGTTCTTTTGTGAAAAAGTGTCACCACATTGTATTAACAGTCATGCGAATAATCGATTGCCTTGTATGGCTTAAATAGGAAGAAAAACATGCATGTTAAGGTAAGATATTGAATGCTGGCATTAGGTAAAGATAATATTCCAACCTCCCGCGGGGTGAGGGTTTGAGGCTGACCGATGACCGGCAGAGTCTACCGGAAATAAACGAAGTGAAGTCTGGCCGTTCAGACAATCAGACGGTACCCACTCGGAAGATAACATTCATTGCTAAGCTGCTAATTTGTCCCCTTTGTTGGTCGAAGAATGTTAGTATTTCCAGACATATTTTTTCTCGAATTTTGCTTCAATAGACTCGAGTTGAAAACATTGCTAGGGGTTCCAACGATGGTGCGCTGCTCCAGTGCACCATCAATGCGATCAGTAACACCATATTTTAGGATAAAGTGAAACGGTAGTAGAATTGTGACACAAACACCCTATAACAACAAATCCATTAGTCAACCGAGAAATCTGTTCCTCTTGAGAATTTACAATGGCTCTAGAAATGTTTCAATCTTGCGTTTTGATTAGTGAATGGAGTTCCACGTAAAGTCGTTTCCTCCCGCCCAATTATCGTGTCGCATTACTTCTTGTATTTGGGCACTTGCACTTGCAGACCCACTTATCTCGACCGAGGGATCTAACATCTTGTGGTGGGTAGAGTTCGAACGGCCAGACTTGAATGTAATTCTACTCCATGAATGGTGGCCGGTAGCTTTTTAAAATCAGCTGAAGGAGAACCGAAAACGATTCGCGTGTTCCTCGACGGCACGTTGACAGATGCTCAATCATCGAACAGAATGAACTTTCAAAAGAACTTTCTAAAATTGAAAAGTTCGTTCTCAAAAAGAACTTTTGAAAGTTCAAGTTCACTCATTTGAAAAAAGAGTAAGTTCGTTGGAAAGTTCACAAAAAAAGAACGCGTTCTCGGGAACGCGTTCTTTTTAAAAGTTCTCGCCCCAACACTGGGAAGAGGCATATTGAAGAGGCAGGCATGAAAATAAGCATAAGCAAGAGCAAGGTGGTAACAATGCCAGGAGAAGGAGACGTAGGGAACTACCATGCAGGGATACGGATTGGAGGTGAAACCCTGGAGGTGGTGGAGAGCTTTGCCTACCTAGGAAGTGACATAATGTCAAGCGGGAAAATAAGAAAGGAAATCAACAACCGTATACAAAAGGCCAGTAACTTATATCAATGTGTAAAAGGTCTGGTGTGGGACAGGGAAATACCAATACAGGTCAAGGCGACACTGTACAAGACCTATTCATACCGATCCTCACATACGCGGCAGAAACCTGGAATATGGGGGATAGAGAAGAAAGTCAAATACAGGCGGCGGAGATGAGATTCCTGTGGTGCACGGTGGGAAAGACAAGAAGAGACAGGACTAGGAATACAAACATTAGAGAAATGCTTGGTGTGGAGAAGCTAGGGGACAGAATGAGAAGGACAAGGCTGAGATGGTTTGGACACATGAAACGGATGACGGAAGAGAGGACTAGGATGCCCAGGAGAATATATGAAAAAAAGATCGAAGGAAGAAGAAGACGGGGAAGACCAAGGAAGAGATGGAAGGCAAAGACTGCTGAAGACTTACAGAAGAGAGGAGAGAACTGGGAGCAAGTAGAGTAAGTACGATTGTGGGAAGTTAGCAAGAGGTGGAAAAATTTGGTTGTGAAACCCAAGCTGACCCTGCCATAAGCAGGAAACGGCGATGGATAATGATGATGACTAGGAAAGCGCTCTGTGTGACGCGTTGACTGTCCATATCTACGAACTTTCTGGCGAAAAGTTTTCAAAGCTAGTAAAAACAACAAATAACAAGAATACAAGTATGTGCATTGCAAACATTTTTCTAATTTCCATACCTATTGCAAGCCTATTGTACTTCCCGACATTGTTGAACGTCGTGCGTTGCTAAGAATTTTCGTTGTCATTTTGTCTAGTGTTTTCTACAGGGTCCGCCACTGTTACTAACACTTATTGACAGCAATAGAAATTTAATTTAATTTCTGCCTTCAATACGTATCAGATCGCGTTGAAATTAGTATATATATTCATGACCGGACAAAAATTTACTATAATATAGCCATCTCACATTTTGCCGTTACTGTGTTTCAGAAAAATATTTTTGAGTTACTTTTATGTACCCTAACTTTGTCAATACTTATCAGATCGCCATAAAATGAACATATTCGTGTTCAGAAAATCTTTATAAAAATATGGCTATCTCACATTTGTTTCAGAAAAATATTTTACAGTAACTATGGTGTATCTTTGTAACTTTTCGAATGATTTTGCCACAAAACTATACACCTTCAATCCACATCGAGGCTTCTGGATGGTCCAAATTTCAAGTTGATCGGACTTTCCGTTCGACCGCTATCAACAGACATAAATAAAAATAAAAAACAGAACAAGTGCCATAAAAGTGAAATGGAGACGCTCGCTTCTCACTTAAAAAGTATTGAATTACATATAATTTGTTTATTAACAATGGAGTACACATGTGATACATAGCACTACAAACTTAAAAAAAAAGTATAAAAGTGCACTGTTCCAAAAGATGAAAGTGTATAATTAATTTATTTTTCATTAGCCTACATCTGGGAACAATCTAAAATCACTTTAAAGTTAATTTCAGCAAAAAATTATAGGCTAGTAGTAGGCCTAGGTTTTTTGTTTGAACACTGACGATGGAAAGAAAAGACAGGACTGACAAGAAGATAAACATCCTGTCATTTTGAATTGTGCCTACATTTGCCTACACCATACCAAGAGTAGAATTAAAAGGCAAAGGATGTAGGCCTACAGTTAAGTTGGGTCTGACACAACATTTGCTAGGAGAAAAACTAAGTGGAGAACTACTGTTACTAGTAAATTCTAATTATGTATGTTGCCAAGATCTTCAGATGAACGTTGGGATGACTAAGAGTATTTGTGTGATGAAAACTAAGTGGAGAACTACTGTTACTAGATAATTCTAATTGTGTCGCCATATTTAAACCCGCGGGTTTTTTCAGGTGGGTTTTTTCGGGTCGGGTAAAATCATGCCAACCCTGCTAAGAACTGCGCGTGATGGTTGTTGCATCAAACGAAATGTTTTTAACAAAACAAACACATAAAACAAAAACTAATAATAATTATATAATAATAACAATCAATTACATACCATATAAAGTAACAGGAACACAGAGGCAAACGAAGTGTCAACTGTGTACGACTGACAGTAGCAGTGGTGTGTTTTGTACCTGTGTTGCGGTATGCGGGTGGGTACACCTCTTGTGACGTGCCGGCCGGTCACGTGCTGCTACAAGGCGCGCGCTTATCTCGAGAACTAGAAGGTCGTTTTCGCTACAGTTTTCTGCGATGTTTATAATAACAAGATATCGTTGAAACAAAAATATGTTGTACAAAAGGTTGACTGGGCCTTTAAGTAGATTTATATATTCATTTCTCTAGGGCCTAGTTAGGCCTATTGGCTTAGTTGGGAAACAATCCCGTATAAGTGAAATTGTATAAGTTGTAACAATTTTGTAATTTTATATTTAACATTGATTGTTAAAATTAGTTTGAAATCATATTTGGCACCGTTGTAACCCGCATCCTGTTCAGCAAAGCATCTTACCTTCTTCTAAAACACATTAAAGCCACAATAACAAAAAAAATTGCCTGTAGCGCTATTGTGGGCGACATCCCCCACACCGTCCATTGTGTCGTTTGTTGAGCACCTTTTTACAGTTAGTATGTTCTACTCTGGGCAGCTCCCCACTGAAATATATTCCTGCGTATGCCACTGATTACAGCCAAGTTCCCAGATAATGAATAACTCTTTTTTTATGTTTACTAGTATTTCTCACTAACTTCAGGCTACACCTATGGTAAGCTATTGGGGTCTAGGCCTATCATTCTCCTAATAGTATATTACCAGTCTTTTGGTCTCTTTCTTTTCCATGAGATAGACCATACATCACTGCATGATTAGTCCTTCATTATTTGTTCTTTTTCTGTTTCTTGGCTTTTAAAATTTTCTTTTTGAGAGCTTCAACATCTACGTCACTACTCTTCGACGAAGATGGCAAAGAGGACAAGGCACGCCCACCACTCTTGGACAGAGTTTCCTCAGGCGGTACGAACGGTAAGAGTCGTTTCTCTCCGCGTTTCTCCGCGGCCACGGTTTGACGGTCGGTCATCTCTTTGCACCGCCTCGCCACCTTCTGGTCTTCCTTCAAGAAGTATTCTCCGCTGGCCAACTGCTTGTCCACCTTGCGTTCGAGCTGGGGCGGCGGGAACGGGGTGTACTGTTTCTTGATCTTCTTGTTCTTGGGTTGTTTCCGTTTGCTGACGTTCGACGTCTTGAACTTAGGTAGGAATCGTTCCCAGTTTTCGTTTTTCAACTGCGGATCCTTAGCCAGTTCCCTTTTTATCATCAAGACTTTAATGTGGTAGATTGGGTGGATGTTATTCATGGTGTCCTCGGCTATCTTCCGCACGGCCTGCAGCCCCTTGTAGGGGCCCAACGCCGCCACAGTCTGCCCCTGTACCAACACGTAACACTCGGTGAGCAGCTCGATGGATTTCAGCGTGCATCCGTTGGGCCCGATCAGTCTCTGGCGTCTCTTGATGAACGTCTCCTTCTTGCGCACCATGGAGCCGATCTTCACGATGTCGGCAAAGATGTCGTCCTGTAATACCCGCACGGCTTGTTCGTAGGGTACGCTCCGCGACAGCAGCTTGATGATGTCCCTCGCCTTCAGGATGATGGCGGGATCCCAAGTTTTGCGCGTCGTCTTTACCATCATGCTCCCCTCCACCAGATCCAGTTCTGCAGTTATGTTGTACTCTTCAAACGCTTTCTGTATTAAGGGCCAGTATTGTTTTATGTAGTCTTCCCGATATTTGGGGAACAACGTTGCAAACGAACTTTCTTCCACTAGAATCGTTTTGTTACCGATTTCTTCTTTTGTCCACTTAGGAATTTCCAAGCGCCAAGCATTAGACACCGGCCCAGTTGGAGCTTTTCCTTCGTTGGCTGCATCGCCCATGTTTGAGCTGCACGCCTCTTTCTGCAACAGAAGTAAAACAACAGCTTCAATTTTGTTGCCCTATGGGCTATATAACCTACTATGTACTGCACTTGCTATGTGTTATGCTTTGCGTGCACTGTAATTCCAGCATTAGGGAGCTCACAGCTCACCTATAAGTAGGCCAGGTAACTCACTTCCCCCTCTCCCTTTGCTGTTAACATCCCAGTCTTTCAATGTACCGGTACGTAAAATTATTAAAGATTATTCGGTGGAAATATGATCTAAAACGCATAGATCTTAAAGGAATAGTCAGGTGAAAAACTAAAAAACAACCATTTGTATATGTCCACCCTCAAATATGGAAAACGTGACTAAAAGATACCATAGTTTAAAAGCAGGCGGTGGAAAAATTAAAGAAAATGCGATTTTTTGGCTTGTTGCTACCAAGTAGCACCGAGCAACCCTTCTCATGGTAATTCCCATGTAAAAAAAATGTTACCTCGAGATAGTAAAACCACCGCTACAATAGGGCACTTATCAAAAATCGATCAGGCGGCTTAATGTGCATCGTTTCTCTACCGATAACATGCGTCTTAGTACGAATGTGTACTTCTACAAAATGCCCTTCAATTAATTATTTTGTGACTTGTTTTGTAGAAAAGTTGTAATCTGTTTTGAGCGGCACTGTCCGCAGTCGCAGAGTCTTTCGCGGAGCGCTGGCTGGATTCGTATTACACAATGAGTGATCAGGAAGGCGCTAGCGAGCTCAGAACCGATACAGCTGTACTATGCTTTAGAAGAAAAATGCAACAGAGCTGGCGAAGGGAATCTAGTAGAATATAGCTATTTGTTCACTATTCTTTTTCTTGCATTGAAGCAACCTATATCAATTTGATTTTACACATAACTGAATTTCATGCACTTATGACTCATTGGTGATTTTTTAGTTTTTCACCTGACTATTCCTTTAAAATAAACCTTAATGCAAATTTTGGTATTTGTAAGTTACGCGGGCTTACGGTTTTTCCTAATAAAATTTCTACAAAAGTCACTGTTTAGGCTATGTTATAAATACCTTGTATCTTTCCAATTCCGAAAGGTGGATGCTTCAAATCCCACGTAATTTTGTTTTAAACCACTTTAAATGTGTTATTTTCGTTACGGCTAAAACAAGTTACGTTAAAGAAGTAGGGCGGGCGTGTTTTGTTTCAACCTTTTTATTACAATTAGAAAAGTACACAAAAGTACACAAAAGTACATAACCAGACACAATAACCAAACCCAATAACCAAACCCAATAACAAACCCAATAACCTTCCTAACTTCTGTGGGATGTCAGTAGCTGGTCAAACATCAACCGGATCCCCTAACCTTACCGAATTTCGTGGGATGTCAGGTAGCTGGGCAAAGTCACTTGTCAATCAAAGTGACTACTGGGCAGAGCTGGGCAGTATCGAAAATACATGTATTTGAAATACGTATTTGAAATACATTTGTATTTTGTATCGAAAATACCCGAGCTTAAAGTATCTTGTATTTTGTATTGAAAATACATTTTTGAAAGTATTTTGTATTTTACAAAATACTTCTCCCAACAAAATACATTGAATACATCTACTATACTGATGATGATGACTTTTTCGCGTTTGAAAAAGAAGACAATATGGTCGATACCCCTCTTCGTTTTAAAAATAACACTAAAGGAGAGTTGGAAATACTACAATACCTAAAAGATAAACGCAGAGACATTCAAATGCTAAGCTTGTATCCGGCAGTGTTGTAAACGCTACTCTCAAAAAGTAGCATGCTATCGCTAACGCTAATTGCTTAAAAAAAGTAGCTTGCTACTTTTTTCGCTACTTGCTTAAAAAAGTAGCTTCGCTACCGCTCAGCTACTTTTTTTTAGTAGCGCGCTACTTTCACGCTACTTTCGTAAATCGTGTTACGTAAACACGCGCTTTATGATGGAGCCAGATTGTCAGTTCTGTGGTGTGAGAAATAAATAGTACGTCAATTGCTTCGATACGCCAAATAGCCTATTGTTTACGAATATCCGCGTCAACTTGGCTGTCATTCTGTCAAAGCTAACGTGAATACGAAGATAAGATCACGCGTTAAACTGAAGCACAGACATTTCACTTCACTTCGAGAATAATACTTTATCCGTGACTGAGGTCAACTAGAATGCTGTTCGTAAACAAGGCTTTATTCTGACGTTACCGACATACATGTGGGAACTGGATAAACAGGTAGCAAATTAAATTAGTACAATTATTATTAGTCAATAACCCCAACAAAGGAGACGTATCATTCCACAACATCGACGGCGTCAAAGATGATCACGAAGTTTTAATCAATTCAATAACAATGTCCTCGTTTCAGCTTGTCTAAAGCCAAATCAAGGGGGAATTAATTTTTTCATTTTTGTAGGTTGATGAATGATGATTCATTCGTCCTTGTACATATTAATATCATGTTCTTGACATTGTCATAATGTCATAAGTGGTTTGTTACTGGCAGCAAATTAATAAATTCTATTAAAGTAATATATGGTTTTGTGTAATAATGATGACTTCGAAACAGATATTATTTTAACTTTCGGCACACAAACCTTAAATTGCACCATTGGTGCCCGATTTCCCAGCACTTTTATAAGAGAAAAACTTTTCGTATGATGGCCACGGAAGAGTAGGATTCGAAGTGGTGCTGTCGACATCATCTGCATCTTCATCACTACTGTGAACTACATTCACACGACCACTCGAACTTGTAGGTTGATTTATTTTAAAGAAAGCCGTTTGTATCACTAATAAATAATAATCACTCACTCACTAGTCACTAGTCACTATCGTAGCAAACCACTATAAAACTAACTCACTTCAACACGCACCATGCAAGGTTATCGTCAGGTTGTGGCTACCTAGAGACTGACTGACGAGTGACAAGGCACACGAGGAGGGTGGCAAGTGGCAACCTAACCCACGCACTTGTCAAAAGGGTGGGTTCATTCATTCAACACTCTTGCTCTCAGAAGGAGTCGTTGACCGCGGGTGGTTGCCCGTTGAAAGGCATAATGCAGGTGGCGCGTTGGGGCGGGGGGAGGTAGTGGATGCTTTGCAGAATCAGTCGTGATTTGCCCATTGACAGTGGGGTAATTCCATTTCGAATCACCCAAATTTAAGAAAAGTTGTTGCATGACCATTTTTAATATTTTTCATAAAATTCATGTGGATTGCTAGTTACATTCTGAGCTCAGAACACACTTCAGAAAAAATTTGGGACCAACGGTTCTCAAAATATAGCCCTCCGAAGTTTAGGCCCTAGAGCGAATTTGTCCGCTTCAAGCATTAGCGATTAATCTTACCACATCTAAACCGTTCAAGATACCTAAACAATTTAAAGAGGTAAGTTGATCAAAATTTAATGCTCTTTACTGTAAGTCATATGAGAATTGGCTACATATGAAATAATCTTTGGCTATAGCAGGTCAAATGTCAGGTAAGTTATTGGCTTTTTCTTCAACTTTAGGATCAAATTTTCCCAAGAAGGGTTTGGAACTACTTCTTGAAATTTTGTTTGTGTATACTATTACCTATAAAGTGTCTTAATTCAAACAAAAACGTTAGTATTTTTATTTCCTTCTTCCACAAAAAAAATCATGAAAACATGAAAAAACCCGAAAGTACACCATTTCCCCCCCATTTTGTTAAAGTGGGGGGAGGGGTAAAAAATTTTTTGTCAGTGGAATAAAAGCTTCTTGGGGTCAAGCTCAATTCCTGAAAATTTCATTATGTATTTCAAAGTGGTGTGGAAGTTACAATTTTTTCAATGTGATCTAAAATAGTATTTTGACAAGGCACGTTACCAATCTTATACACTACAATCTAAGGGTTTTAAATGAACATTTCATATCATAGGGAAATTTAATACTTTAGTAGAACCTAGGTTTCTGTACCTTATTCAGTTTGTCATCATGTGTGAGATCTCATTACTTAGTCTGAGGCTGCTGATGTAGGACCTTTCAGTCGCAGTCGTCAATTCAAGTGGCGATAACACTCGCAAGATGTTGAAGTGCGGGACCCATGTTGTATCTGGTTTTTTTGAATTTGGTATCCGGTCCACATGAATGGAAGAAGTTCACTAAATAGTTAATATTCTCCACGGATGATTCCACTACTTTACCAAGCCACCAGTTGGCATCGTAAATGCACTCAACGTAATCATTTACTTTCAGGTTTAAGATATGATATGTATTAGTTTAGTATTATTATTATTACGATATGGTGTATTTTGTATTGTATTATATATATATTTTTGTTTTAAGTATTACTATAAGCCTAGGTTTATTATTATTATGTATATGTAATTTATAGGTACTATTAATAATAGTAGTATATATAAATATGATAAATAACAATGCATTACTGTGTTGTTTTGTATTCGTTTTGTATCTGTATTACCATAAATTGTTAAAGCCACTGTAAAGAGCGAAAGCTCATGCTGGTTAATAAAGAACATACATACATACATGTCCACTGTTAGATTTCACTTTTGTGATCAGTACCTTATCAAACATAACTGAACTGGATGAGCGGTAAAGGGATTGTAACCAAAGCCAGTCTGCAGCGTACAGTGGACAAGCATATAATTACACCTCTTGATATGTTTGATTTCTGTTCTTCAGAAATTGAAGGCATAACATTTTTTTTTTGTTATCAACTGAAATTCTTCACGAAGAAAATGCTCTATCGGCTCGATATGACAACTCGTGTGCAGTTCCTAACACTAGGACCTACCATGGATTTGTTCCCATAGATAACAACTCGATGAAAGTTTACCGGTCATCCAGTTCAGTTATGTTTGATAAGGTACTGATCACAAAAGTGAAATCTAACAGTGGACATATCTTAAACCTGAAAGTAAACGATTACGTTGCGTGCATTTACGATGCCAACTGGTGGCTTGGTAAAGTAGTGGAGACATCCGTGGAGAATATGGACTATTTAGTGAACTTCTTCCATCCATGTGGACCGGATACCAAATTCAAAAAAACCACAGATACAACATGGGTCCCGCACTTCAACATCTTGCGAGTGTTATCGCCACTTGAATTGATGACTGCGACTGAAAGGTCCTACAACATCAGCAGCAGACTAAGTAATGAGATCTCACACATGATGACAAACTGAATAAGGTACAGAAACCTAGGTTCTACTAAAGTATTAAATTTCCCTATGATATGAAATGTTCATTTAAAACCCTTAGATTGGAGTGTATAAGATTGGTAACGTGCCTTGTCAAAATACTATTTTAGATCACATTGAAAAAATTGTAACTTCCACACCACTTTGAAATACATAATGAAATTTTCAGGAATTGAACTTGACCCCAAGAAGCTTTTATTCCACTGACAAAAAATTTTTTACCCCTCCCCCCACTTTAACAAAATGGGGGGGAAATGGTGTACTTTCGGGTTTTTTCATGTTTTCATGATTTTTTTTGTGGAAGAAGGAAATAAAAATACTAACATTTTTGTTTGAATTAAGACACTTTATAGGTAATAGTATACACAAACAAAATTTCAAGAAGTAGTTCCAAACCCTTCTTGGGAAAATTTGATCCTAAAGTTGAAGAAAAAGCCAATAACTTACCTGACATTTGACCTGCTATAGCCAAAGGTTATTTCATATGTAGCCAATTCTCATATGACTTATAGTAAAGAGCATTCAATTTTGATCACCTTACCTCTTTAAATTTTTTAATTATCTTGAACGGTTTAGATGTGGTAAGATTAATCGCTAATGCTTGAAGCGGACAAATTCGCTCTAGGGCCTAAACTTCGGAGGGCTATATTTTGAGAACCGTTGGTCCCAAATTTTTTCTGAAGTGTGTTCTGAGCTCAGAATGTAACTAGCAATCCACATGAATTTTTTGAAAAATATTAAAAATGGTCATGCAACACCCATTGGGTGATTTGGTACGGAATTACCCAGTGGAAACTAAACGAGTTTGGAAAACGAGATTTTAACGATTTTGTAATTTAATCGATTGACAAATAAATAGCGTGATTTTCCGCTACTTTTGCGCTACTGCTACTGTTAAAATGTAGCATGCTACTCGCTACACTACCACGTTTTTGAAAGTAGCTCGCTACCGTCTCGCTACTGATGAAAAGTAGCATGCTACCAGTAGCGCGCTACTTTTAGCGCGCTACTTTACAACACTGGTATCCGGTCATAAAACAAATGTTTCTGCAGTACAATACAAGCTTGACGTCAAGTGCCCCGGTGGAGAGGATGTTTTCATTTGCCAGTATTGTAAACAATCTACGCAGAAATGCATTATCGGACGGATTGTTCCAAAAACTTGTAGTTCTGAAAGCCAATGGCCAATGGGCAGCAATGAGTGTAATTTGAATCAAGCTAGTGCTACCATCATTGTTTGTATTGTAGGCTACTGTCCGTTACATGATGATGAATAAAATTAATTAATGTTCTAGACATACACTAAAGCCTAAGCACTTGCTTTCGTTAAACCAACATCCAAAATTTTAAAAGAAAAAAATTTTGGTTGTTCTTTATTTCCCGGTTGTAGTTGTAGCATAGGGAAATGTATTTTATTTTAAGTATTTTTGAAAATACAAATGCATTTTGTATCGAAAATACATGTTTCTAAAAGTATCTTGTATTTTGTATCTAAAATACAATACATTTATTTGAGTATTTTGTTTTTTGTAATTAAAATACAAATATTTGAGTATTTTGCCCAGCTCTGCTACTGGGCAAAGTCACTTGTGAATTTGCCCAGCTACCTGACATCCCACGAAATTCGGTAAGGTTAGGGCAAAGATTATAAAGGGTGGTATAGATAGTTATTGCCCGTGTTAAATTATCTGCGCTTGAAGTTTCCCTCCCCGCTTCCCCTGGCCTACAAGCGATTTGTAGTTCGGCTTCAGTTCACTGGGAGCGCTAGCCAGATTTTCTTCTTCGCGCGGTAACTTCCCTCCCGTATCGCCAAGCGGTATCCAGGTTTCCGGTATCTCACTCACGCTCACTGCTGCGATCGTTCCTTCTCTTTCCATAGTGAGTGATTGCGTTGCAACACTGTACATAGCACTGACCATACTCAATTTTGCAGGCGAATCCGATATGCGAGCAATCTTTGATGCGAGTATGTGGAATACCTTTGTCTTCATTCTGACTTAGATTGCGTACAGTTCTAATGGCGTGATGGCCCTGCCTAGAGGAAACGCGTGCAGTTTTAAAAATTGCGTTAATAATAGTAATAACTGTGTAGGACTGGTACCACCTGTACGATTCTTTTCATTTCCGACAAGAGACAAAGACAGGTAGGTTTAAAGAAAAATAAACAAAATTCGGAAAACTTTATCTACTGTTCATTACAATTCACTTCATACAAACATAATATACTTTGTTCTTTTTGTTCTTTATTTTACTGTTCATTACAGTTCACTTCATACAAACATAATATGCTTTGTTCTTTATTTTTGTAATTCAAGATATTGGTTCTCATGGGCGCCGCGAGAGGGGGGGGGGCAGTTCCCCCCCCCCCCCCCTTGGATGGATTTCAGGAACTTAACAATTTAACTTTCTTTTTTATACGAACGCGCTATATGAGCCATTTCATAGAAAGTATGTAAATAAAAAATAAAATAAAACAGAATTTAAATTCTATAGTCAATCCGTCCCTTCACGAGTAAGTTAAATTCAACGCGATCCGATAAGTATTGTTATTTTTTTTATATTAATCAAAGCACCGCATAAGCCTATTGACTGTAAATAAGCCTATCTAACCTGTAACAACTAAAAAAAAAAAAAAACTCACAATTGAACAGCTTTCGGCAGCTAGACCCACTATTTTATAAAATCCCCCCCCCCCCTCCCCACCCCCTTCCTCCGCCCTCGGTCGATGAATTCATGAATACGCCACTGCAGTTGGATCAAGCCCTTACAGTACAGGTTGCAATTGATTGCTTTATGTTATATTGTACTTTCATATTAGTTATTGTAATATAATGTATAGGCCTAAATGTAATGTGTGTACAATACTGTGGCACAATTTCTTTTTTTTAGTGTATTTTTGTGGAGTCTATCCTATTCAGTTATTATAAAACTGATTTACAAAGGGAGTGCAATGTTGTAATTTTATATTTTATATTTTATTATTTAAAAGAAAAATGATTAATGACATGGAGAGTTATCATCCCAATAGTATTTTAAATCAAGATAAAATACTTAACATCCAGTCAACTAAAGTTCCAGTTAACTAAACATGCAGTTAGGGAGAAAGTGTAAATAATGTAAGTTTTATTTCCATTTGTAGACAGTAGTACATTTCATTACATAGCTGTAACAATATTGACCCATCGAATCATAGAGATTTTTGTGATAAGGGTATTTGGACATTTGTCTCCCATGTCAGTAAGACATGTTGTTAGTACAATGTAGCTTACGACTAAGAATAGAACAATATAATAATATAAATATAACATAATAGTATATCATTTCCAAGGCCAGTTAGACTCGATGATAGTCGATACAGGGCTAATAGTAACTAATAATTAAATGAATTTGAACAACATGAATTTACATAATATTGTCAGAACATACATGTTCAGAACAGAACATATAAAAGTAAGTTACATATTATGTAATTATTAATTACACATAGAATTAAATTAATTTACTTTACTGTACAATGGTTGTCACCAAGGGCTAGAATTACAAGATGATATTGTCCTCAATGTATTCCTTAATAAGCTTTGGATAATAGAAACTTTTTTATGGAGTATAACTATTAATTTTATTTTTATTAATAACTGTTTCCATCTAGGTTGTAGGGGTGGAAGCTCCCAAATTTGTCCGCTATGCGGTTTTTTGGATTTGTCAACACTTTTTAACCGATTTTGGGATGTTCAATTAGGTCCACGTACTTTGTCAAAACAGGGCTCCATTTTGATGCTCGTTTAAATAAAGTTAGAAAACACTGTATGACATGGAAATCATCAAAACGTAGGAACAATATCTTGTGAGGTGCAAAAAATGGTAAATGGCCATGATTAACTATAGTCACAAATATATAAGTCCCCATTAAATTGTAATATAATTTAAACAAAAGCAAACCATAAAAATAGTAATTATAACCCTGTAGGAACAATATCTTATGAGATTTAAATGGTAACTAGTCACAAAAAGTAAAATACACATTTAAATATTATATAGGTTACAAACCAAAAGAAATAGTAGGTCTAATAATACAAGCGAACGTAGAAAGAATATGGTTTGAGATATGGATGGTAACTGGCCCGTCTGGCCCTGATTGACTATGGAAACAAAAAGTAAAATGCATATTATTAAAATCCTATAAATGGAAAAAAACGTAAGAGAATGTAAGTATAAAAAAATAATAAGCTAGTCAGCGAGCACTTGACGTCTGGTGCAGAGGCCGGGGGCTGGCGTGGTCATATTGTATCAGTCGTATCAGTCAGTCAGTGGTGCTTGATTTATATCTACAAATAGCAATACTTATCGGACTGTATTATAATTGACATGTTCGTGAAGGGCTTGATTGACTATATAATTTCAATTATTTGTTATTTATGATAAAATACAATGCAATGCAATACAATACAATACATCTTTACATACTTTATAGCGCATATCATATAGATAGCCAGTTAAATGTTAACATTCCTGACATCCAGGGTGGATAAGTGCCCCATTTGCCCCCCGCCGCGGCCCTCGTGCTAACATGTGCATACTAACATATAGGGAGTATTAACGTGACATACATAGCGCATAGCCTGACATCCAGGGTGGACAAGTGCCCCATTTGCCCCCCGCCGCGGCCCTCGTGCTAACATGTGCATACTAACATATAGGGAGTATTCACGTAACATACATAGCGCATAGCCTGACATCCAGGGTGGACAAGTGCCCCATTTGCCCCCCGCCGCGGCCCTCGTGCTAACATGTGCATACTAACATATAGGGAGTATTAACGTGACATACATAGCGCATAGCCTGACATCCAGGGTGGACAAGTGCCCCATTTGCCCCCCGCCGCGGCCCTCGTGCTAACATGTGCATACTAACATATAGGGAGTATTCACGTAACGTCACAGCGGACATTTGAGCTGTCATTTTGCTTACCACAAAACATGAGAGTTTTAGCTTTATATCCCCTATAAAGTTTACGAAAATGATTATAGGCCCTAATCTGCCATTGTAAACGACTAAAAGAGTAATCGAGACAACAGTTTATTTATCTTGCTTTCCAGTTATAATAACAAACCAAAGTAAGAGAATAGTTGAATTTCAACCAAACGCCATCTGAAACATTGAAACAATTGGCAGTCACATGCCATTGGGGCCTCCGGTATGGCTACCATTTCATTACATGCGCATTACGTGAACACACCCTATAGCATAACTGACCCTGTGGCATGCATATGCTTATGTTGTATCCAGATAAAAAGTATGGTGGCTTTTAAATCAAAATTAGTATCAAAATTATTATTATTATTATTAATTATTATTATTATTATTATTATTATTACTATTATTATTATTATTATTATTATTATTATTATTATTATTATTATTATTATTATTATTATTATTATTATTATTATTATTATTATTATTATTATTATTATTATTATTATTATATGTAAATTAACACCGGCGATGACCGAGATTGATGGCTGTTAAATTAAAGTAACAAATGAAGTTAAATAAGGAAATACTATTGAAAGTTATACATTATATAATAATAATAATAATAATAATAACAATAATAATAATAATAACAACAATAATAATAATAATAATAATAATAATAATAATAATAATAATAATAATAATAATAATAATAATTATTATTATTATTATTATTATTCATAATTGCAAAATGTCAACTATTATGTTCGAGTCTCAAAGCATAGAATGACATGAGAACGAGAATTTCGTCTCGATCTTAGCACGCATGTGTGTGAGTTTTGTACCAAGGTCTTGTCTGTACATAGGTAGACCTACATAGGATATGCACACGTACAGGGCCATCTTTCACAAAAATAGCTGCAATTGCGAGTTTTTAATTGCAATTCGAATTGTGTTCACAATCATAAGCACTCAGTAAATTCAAAGTTGTTCTGAATCGGCCTTGTTGATTCTGGCATCCGTCCGCGGGTGATCGCACTGTCCGGTTATGAAATATAGATCTTTGGTTGGTTATCGCTCACTCGTCGATGGTGTTCGGAGCCTACAGGGTTGGTTTAGTCGCTTTAGTGTTAAAGTCCCCCACTGAAAATCAGTCTTGTTACTGAGTGGTAGACTCCTATAAATACGAATTTATTTTCTATTTTATTTTTTAATTTAAAAACTATAAATATATTCCATTAAGAAGTAGGAACACACGAATGTGCAGGCCAAACTATCTATTTCTGTGTTTTGGTTCGCTTGCATATAATGTTACGTAATAATTTATTTTAGCAATTCTGTTATTGAAATTAATTGCAGTTTGATAAGTCCTTTGCCAACGTACAAAACATGTAACTATCGAGTCATACCGACAGATACTGCTCTATGAAGGAAATCGCCCGCCGTAATCTTGAATACAGTATTTGCACATATTTATACTAAAAGGAAACAAATTACATCCATGTTGCTTTCTGTTAATCATATCAAACTTGCTCGTCATATTTTGATAACCACACGTACTCGAATATAGGATTTTATAAATTCGATAATATAAAAACTCAAAGCTGGTACCCATTTGACAACCACCGATTGAATCGGCTCCTCATTGGTAAACGAGAACTACTTCCCGCCGCTGGCAATCCTTCCTTACTGAGGTTTCCCTCAGTCATAAGACGAATGTTAGGATCGAGTCCTCCTAACAGCCCCCGGCCTTCCCCTTCCCACCTACACCACTAATCTAGTGGATCAAGAGTGCAATATTAGCCTTCCGTCCGTCCTGGTATTGGACATCGGAATGAGTAATAAATAACTTAAGACAATTATTGGTAATACATAAAAAGCATTACTAGATAACAGTCAACTATATCGTACTAATATATTGTCTCTAGACGCGACAACGTATCGATAAAAGTAATTACTAATTCGTAATAAAACGTCCGAGCCAGCCAGTCAACATATCCGTGGAGAAATAACATGAATGGGACGAATTGGTGGCAACACTGTCTGGCGGTGAAGGCTTGGCCGAGGTTTGGAGGTAGGGGAGACTCAGATAACACGACACTCGCGACTATCGTGAGAGAAAGATAGGAAATGGCAGAAGCAGCATGAGTGAGTGAGACATATGAAACATGGGTATTGCTACTTTTGATACCGGCGAGGGGCAATCTGCAACCAAAAATGTGACTCCAGCGCTGCCGGTAATGTGAAGCAGAACTACGACTAGCTTGTAGGCGAGGGGAAGCGGAGAGTAAAATCACAGGCGCAGATAATTTAACACGGGCAATAACTATCTATACCACCCTTTATAATCTTTGGTTAGGGGATCCGGTTGATGTTTGGCCACAAAAGTTAGTAAGGTTATTGGCTCTGGTTATAGCTCCAGTCGGCCTCATCAATCACTGTCATCAGTGTCTTTGTCGACTATCTCTCTATGCGGGCTTAAAAAATTCATTTATACTGGTGTTTTGGTCTCTGAACTCCCTCTTCCATAAAAACTCGGCCAAATAGCCATCATAATGTTAACCATCTACAAGGCTGTGCACTGACAAGGATGGAAGCTTACACATCCGTACATAGCCATAGCGAAAAAATAACACATTTAAAGTGGTTTAAAACAAAATTACGTGGGATTTGAAGCATTCACCTTTCGGAATTGGAAAGATACAAGGTATTTATTACATAAACAGTGACTTTTGTTGAAATTTTATTAGGAAAAACCATAAGCTTGCGTAAAGTCGCGTTCACATAAATGACTAATGACTATTGACTATTGATTAAGCGAATTGAACCATAGGCGATACGTGCTGACGTTCACACAACTTTACTTTTGACTTTTGACTATTAGTAGAAGCGCAAGATGTATGATTTTGGCTCTCGTAGGCTATTCGTGGAAGAGTATAGCGGTAAACGGAATTATGCAAAGGCATGTATAATAATGTTTTTGGACCAGGGTTACATCGGCGGAATTACTGCAGACGGCGTCGGTGGCGCCGCGACGCCACCTGACGTTTTGGCTTATAACGTTTACACCGTTCGTCCTACAGAAAAACACTAAAATGATTTCTCGTTCCGTTTTTAAATATGAATCGATTGATATCAATAACGTTACGATTAGATGAGCGTAGCGAAGCGGAGAGGATCTCTCATTTGAACTCGATCGGCGCTTTGTCTATGTGTGTGTACAAAGGTTTCTCGTCGCGCACAGATCAAACGGCTTGACGGATTTTAATGACATTTATGTCAACACTCGTGACTACTAATCTAGATGCTGATAACATAATCAGCAAAATCTGTCTAGATGCCAACCTACAAAAAATTAATTGGTGAATAATATCAAATTTTAACGCTTTGTTTGTCGCACACAGGTCAAACGGCTTGACAAATTTGGCTGAAATTTAAAGTCAACATTTTTGTAACTTTTTAAATAGACGTTTTTAACAAAACCAGAAAAATCCGTGAAGTTTCCAACCTACAAAAAATTAATTAGTGAAAAGTCAAGTTTTAATTTTTTTTCTAAAACTTATAGGCTAGACGAATGTAAATATTTTTTTATATTTATTTCCAAAATAACAATGTCAATGCGTGGTAAAATGTTTGAAGTTGTAACTTTAACCGCCATTTTGTAAAAAAATATTATTTTGTTTCGGTGCAAAAGTTTGTTCGTCGCACACAGGTCAAACGGCTTGACGGATTTGGTTGAAAGTTTCAGTAAACACTCGTGACTACTACACTAGATGTTATTAACATAACCAGCAAAATCCATGAAGATGCCAACCTACAAAAAAATAATTTCTGAAACAAATACAATTTTTTTAAATTCTTTTTAATGAAAACATACCGTCGTATGTTGATAATTTTTTATAATGGTAGGCCTATGCACAATAATTGTGTCAACACATGACAAAAGTTTTTGAATTGTTTTGTTAACCGCCATCTTGTAACCAAATATTGTTTATTTACGGCAATATATTATCCAATTTTCAACTTTCTTGCTATAATAACTGTAGGCCTACCCCCGTTTGGGCCCTGGGTAAAATTTGGCCCAGGTTATACCTCTGCCGATTGTAAGAGGCGAGAAAATAAGGGCCCCCTTGCCCTGTCATCCAAGGAGAATTAAAAACACGCATACCTAGCCATCAGGATAAGACGTATTAGGTGCTGACGGGAGCGTGTGCGTTTGGTAGGGCCACCCTAGCCGAAAAGGTCGAAGCCAAACGAAAGGAAATGATAATATATGAATGCTTTGTTTGATTCATTGAAAAAAATCGCTCATCTTTCAACGCAGACCCTTTTCCTAGTCAGTAAATAATTTTGATATGTTATGTTGTTACAATGCTACAAAACCAAAATTTTAAAGTAATGTGTGCTATCGGCAGTCACTTTCTTGGGGAGGTACCTTCCGAGCCGGTAAAATTATATTCGTTATGTCCCTGTTACTTAAATACCTGTATATGTTGGTTCCTCCACGACATGGTGACCGGTGCGCGCAAATAGTGTAACCGCGCATACATTAAAAAATTAATAATATTTTATTTTCCATTCACATCCTTACACCGTTGTCTACGCACTTTCATTACTCCCCTGTTCATACTTGCTAACCATCTAAATGACCTGTAATCCTACCCTGTTTTTGTCTAGGAGGGCACACAGTCACGTCGTCACACAGTCACAGTCACGAATATTAATACTTCTAAACCTATCTCCACGACATATGACAAATAGTGATCTCCGCCACAATTGTGGGTAACGTCTGAGGGCAAGGACGAAAACATATGTATCAGGAGAGATGATATAAATTTGTGTTGCACCTCTTGAAGTAGAATCTATCGAATCATTTTTATATCTGCTTCTTCCTGCAAACTAGCCAGATGTGTGAGAGGTGTCTTTGTGGTTTGGATTTGATCTGATCATGCTACAACTGCTTGTCTCCGATAGTCTTCACTTGCTTTTATGACTTTCGCCGCAAGATAGACAGTTAGTTCATGTTTTGTGTAAGCGTGGGCTAATGTTTCCAATAGGCGTGTTATCACTAATACGGTAGGCAACTGGAGGTTTTCCTCCTTGCCGCACGTCGCGCGTTGCCGACTTTAGTGATGAGCTTATATCTTATCTATCAAAAACAAGGTGCACTTCGGAAAATTAGCAATATTTATGTTCTATCCGGTTGACAAAGAGAATAGCAAACTGCTCACAAGTCTTTAAGTCTGTATAGTTTTAGGTAGGGATTTATGCATGTTTTTAATGCTCCTTGGAAGGCAGGGAAAGGGGGCCCTTATTTTCTCGCCTCTTAAAATCGGCAGAGGTATAGGCCTAACCTAGGCCAAATTTTTTCCAGGGCCCAAACGGGGGTACAGTTATTATAGCAAGAAAGTTGAAAATTGGAAAATATATTGCCGTAAATAAACAATATTTGGTTACAAGATGGCGGTTAACAAAACAATTCGAAAACTTTTGTCATGTGTTGACACCATTATTGCGCATACCATTATAAAAAATTATCAACATCCAACGGTATGTTTTATGATTTTGTTTTATGGGACGCACCCTCAGCTACACTAGGCCTAGGCTAGTCGACTAGCGAGAAACATCGATTTGAGACACAGCCTCACTATTTAACTTTTACTTCTGCCTAATTAACTTTTTTTTTTTACTTTTCTGAATAACAAGATAAGTTAAATAGGAGGTGCCGTGAAACAATTCCCCGGACCTAAAAACACATAATTTTATAACTCAATGATTGTCCGCTAGGCCCAGGTCTAGGCCTAGGCCTAGGCCCACACCATGAGTTGTACCCTACTTACAAGAAGGCAAATGTTACTGTATTGAATGTAAGTAACAATTTTGTAAATGCAAGAAATAAAGAAACTGAATCTAAAGAGAGGCCAAGTAGGCCTAGGCCTAGAGCTTTATCTCGGCCTACGACTCCCTAGGATCGTTATCCAAAGGCCTTGTCACGACTAGGGCCTAGGCCTAGGGCAGTGAATATCCAGCCTTACTAGGCCTAGGCCTACCTCTTCTTAAGGATACTTTGCTTAACCTTACCCTCTTCTTATTACAGCAATTTGTAGTTCTCCAAAACCACATGCACGCTCTTTAACTTAATTTCTCATTACGATAACCCAATTAAAGAGTGAGGTTATGGGGCCGGGACCACGGCACGGCTGAATACCATTCACACAGCCTTCTCGAACGTCGGTTCAATCCGCGGATTGACCCGTCGCCGTCGAGAAGTCTGTGACCATCTACAACAAAGATCTACAAGTACAACAACAATCATCTAAGTGGGGGGGGGGGGGGGGGGGGGTTGCGTGCGAGCTCCCTTGAACGCGTCGGTCTATGGTCCATTGTATGGTCGGTTCCTGACACGATAGTGCCACAATAATCCAACCAAAATTGCGAATGTCTTTAGAAGCGGCTAATAGGGCGAAAGCAACTGGGAGTTGCGAAATTATGAGGCGACAGACAAGACCGCAGCACAGCACGGCGGGTCGGCTAGTCGGACGAGAGCCGGACATTACTTGATGTGGCGTCATCAGAACCACATTTTTTTAAAAATCGACATGTAGGCTTTTTGTATAACCAAAATGTAAGATCAAATAATTACATTGGTCTGTTCATTCTGTCTACTACAATGTGCGACAGTAGACCTACTACAAAAGCGTTAAAGGAATAGTCAGGTGAAAAACTAAAAAAACTTCCATTTGTATATGTCCACCCTCAAATATGGAAAATATGACTAAAAGATGCCATACTTTAAAAGCAGGCGGTTAAAAATTAAAGAAAACGCGATTTTTTGGCTTGTTGCTACCAAGTAGCACCGAGCAACTCTTCTCATGGTAATTCCAATATAAAAAAAAATGTTACCCTGAGATAGTAAAACCAAAATAGCTTCGGTATTTGGTAAAACCATCGCTAAAATAGGGCACTTATCAAAAATCGACCAGGAAGTTTAATGTGCATCGTTTCTCTACCGATAACATGCTTCTTAGTACGAATGCGTACTTCTACAAAATGCCCTGCTCTTAATTTTTGTGTGACTTGATGTGTAGAAAAGTTGTAATCTGTTTTGAGCGGCACTGTCCGCAGTCGCCGAGTGTTGTGGCTGGATTCGTATTACACAATGAGTGCTCTGTCTATCGGGAAGGCGCTAGCGAGCACAGAACCGATACAGCTGTACTACGCTTTAGAAGAAAAATGCAGCAGAGCACGCGAAGGGAATATGTTCACTATTTTTTTTCTTGCATTGAAGCAACCTATATTAATTTTATTTTACACATAACTGAATTTCATGCAATTATGACTCATTGGTGAATTTTTAGTTTTTCACCTGACTACACGCGCTTTGGTAGAGTTGGCGCCAATGATATTCAACAGCGCTACTACGAAAGTGTTCGATTACGAAATGGAAGCTGCTACAACTCTACTGATAGTGATCCTACTCGAGAGGTGGAGCGCTTTCAGTAAAGTTGTAGCAGGTTGCAAAAAGGCGCGTAATTGAGGCCTAAATATGGATGGATGAAGTGTGCAAGATTCCTTGTGGAGAGAATGGCCTAGAATTTAGAAATAGCGGATGGCCATTACATATTTGATAGTGCAGGTGAGTTTTATGCTTAGTATACATTTTAAATTTATATAGTTTTTTCTAAACTCTTGGCCTAGTGGATTGTCCCAAACCTCTCACCAATGAGTTGGCCTAGGCCCTACTGTAAATAATTATGGTCGGTGTACAATAGCCCAGGAAGGAGCTCCGGTAACATTCGCTATAATTTAACATTGCCCGTTAACGGTAACGGGAAGCTCCTTCCCGGGCTATTGTGCATCGACCATTACTCTCAGTGTTGAATTCAGCTATAGGCCTATCATCCCGGGGGGGCACTGTCATTCGCCCCCCCGGGAATAAATTGACTACAACCACTATATTACTTCATTTTGAAATATCACATTGCCATTTTTGAAATGCTACGAATATATTGCTTTGAAGGTTTTTGTTATGGCTTATGTTCATAACAGCTATCAGATAGGCTCCTGTTATAAACACGCGTAGGCAGCTCCTGAGGACTCTTACTGCGGCTTGGCCCAGGAATGCGATTTGTGAATGAATGGTAGGCTAATACAGGTGCTGAAATGTCAAACGTTACAATAATAATAAAAATAATATAACAATGATAACAATAATAAAACAAATAATTAGACCTATCCCATTTTATTGGTAGTAGCAGTTTAGTTTAGCCGTCATGATATATATCAAGTGATGTTTTAGCATAATAACTGAACAGGATAGACATTGATTAAATAAATAAATAATAGATCACATCTGATGATTTCCAGTTGGTTCCAGCACAGATGACTAATTAGTTACCTATTTGTGGTTCCAGGTTCAAATCATGGTTTGGGTATGGTATGGATGTCATGTGTCGTTTTTGCATCTTCATAAATCGCCCGTCATCGTCTCGATTGGCGATGATGATGATATTTTGGCTTTACGTCTCATATGTATGCAACGAGACTAATAAAGATGTTGATTGGGTGATTATGAAGATTAAAAACACTATGACATCCATGACCGAGCCAGGATTTGAACCTCGAACGCAACGACTTAGGAGACTCGTAACTAATCGACTGCGGCCAACTACGCCGACATTATTGCCAAATTATAATACGTTAAGTCAAATTATCATCATCGTGAAATAATTATATAAATATATATATATAAAAAAAAATCAATGGCAAAATAAATTCTGTCCAACTCTGTGATCTACGAATAAATAATCGACTCCCAAAATATCTGAAAAGCGAGCGAGTCGCTCCAACCAATGTACCTTGAAATGCGGAGGCAGTGTTGGGTAAGATACTTTTCTGAAGTACATATCTAGGTATAGGTAAAGATACTTTGGTTGAAATGTATCTAGGATACATTTTTTAAAATGTATCTAGGTAAAGATACAAGATACTTACAAAAAGTATTTGTAGATACAAGGTACTTTTTAAAACAGAACTATGGGTTCATAGGATTATTATCCAGGAATAGGATGACCAGAGGTCATTAGTGAAAATATATTGAAAAATTTAACTATTTAAACATGACACTGTACTGCCATTATTCCTTGTCTTCGACAAGGTTTCCGTTTGTTTGTGGATGTGATTTTAATCCTTACCTACTTATGGGAAGGCGTAACAAGTGCACAGAGAGCGTTGCTAGCGATCCGGCCAACAGTCACTGAATATTGGATACACACAATTTCAACAATACGAATTTCTTAGTCGTTGGAAAGACTACTTGACTTCTTTGGAATCGATGGATATTTTCCCAATAATTCATAGTGCACTGGCTTCTAGAGAGGTTTTTGGTGATTTCTAGCAGGCAGTGCTCAGTGGCCTGAACGCTCGCAGCGCTGCAGTGTAGTCGTTTGTTGTACGCCTCCCCATAGTTTGTGGTTCAATGTTTTCCATATTTTATATGTACAATAGGCAGGCAGCAGGCTACATACATAATTTATACAGGTGTCAAAACTTGTGATTTTTAAGCAAATGGAAGTCTCTCTCATTATGAATATGCAGCTAGGCTTCGATTTAAAGTGAGCTCAAAATTATTTGTATTTGTTTCAACAATTAAATTATTTAGCAAGTTTTCAGGACCAAATTAATTTTATTTTAATACTGGTAATTCAAACAATTTATGCATATTATGCACAACATTGTGTCCACAGGTTTGTTCCACACACATAGCACATGTTCCAATGTTGATTCTTACATTTTGTTCTTAAATACCAGCAATGTTTCGAACATATCGTCTGTTAACCTATTTCTACGTGGAGTTAGAATTTGCCCGCCTGTACTAAATGCCCTTTCAACATAGGCTGAGGATGGCAACATCGTATTGTACTCAAGAAAAATATATTCAATTGACGGTAATGCAGTTTTCGACTTTTCGCGTGATTTTCTCGAACAAGAAATGTTTGTAAATTTTACCATTCCCGGCATTTTCTTTTTAAAGATTGAATAAGCTTCAAAAAGTATCTTTTTACCTATGTATCTGAAAAAGTATAGATACATTGTAAAAAGGATCGAGATACAGATATAGGTACAATAAATTATAAGTATCTAGGTATAGGTAAAGGTACACAAAATGTATCTAGATACAAGTACTCCACAACACTGTGCGGAGGGTCGTGCTACCTGCCAGCTAACTAAGATGGCTCGCCGGACCTTACCTCCCCTCTTCTCGCGCTAAACATTTCAGTTTTACAGAGTTGAAATTTTTGTTGGCTAAGATCATGCAATCGCTTGTACTTTCAAACCGGAATAGCTGTGCTTTAAGAAAATGAACCAAATACTGTATGACTTGTATTGTATTTTTCATAACCATTACTACTATTCTACTTTTGTAACATTCGTCCACCTCCTTTCAAACTTCCACCAGTACTGGCCAAACTTTGTATAAATAAGAGGAAATATTTATTTGTGTGCATAATTTGTGATTTTTTATCTCTAAATTTAATGACAGAATTGATAAAGTGTAAAAGTAGAATACAAGAATGCTTTATGTTCATGTTTTTTTCTTTCAACAGTTCAATCATTTGAGAATGCTAAAATTGAAAAGCTGTACGTTACTCCATTGACACTGAAAAGCCTGCAAATGCCTGTCTGGTAAATACTCTAAACAACAAAAAATAGAGACAATATGACAGTAAATTCCTCAATTCACAACTACAGCACTAGACAAAAAGACCATTATCGCATACCTGCGAGGCGTACGTATAAATGTAAAAAATGTGCACATACAATACAATAGGTATAAAACTTTTTACTTTTCCAACTAAACTTCTTAATGCTATCAAGACAGGGAACCCAACAGCTTACCTGGTTGGTGACTGCAGGGGTCTCGTAGATAAAAGTGTACATATAAAAGAATTTATACATAAAACGTCGAAACTGTTTCGGCCAAACAGGGCCTTGTTCACTCGACGAGTGCAGAGGGATGTTTTACAATGTAGGCAAATTTGTTACAGCTAACATTTATCATGTAATTTAGCAAATATAGGATGCAAATGCAATCAGGAGCTCCTTTTCTCTTGTACATGGTACCTCTTGTACATGTACATAGTACAATTGTAATGTAGATGAATTCTGTAGAAAATGTTTTTCTGTATGTAATTATGTAGAACTATGTAAATGAGTACAAGCAGGATGTAAATGTAAACATGAGCTCAATATTACCGGTAAATGTTGTATATAGAATTATAATTCATAATGTAGCAATTTGGTAAAATCTGACAGATATGCATGTTCCCCAGTGGCGTGCGGTGAGGTATGAAGGAGAGGAAGCAATAAGTTTCAAAATTTTCAAATTGAATTTGGCAAACTTGCAAAAGGGACTGAGGTATAACCCCCGTCAGAGGTCTTCAGTTTTAGGTCACATATTTCCGGTGTAGCTGTACCAACTTTAAAGTTTAAATTATTCAATTATTATTTTTTAATTGACCGCGTAACAAAATGACGTTTTACACAAATTTGCGACAAATACATTATACAACGATCTAAAGACCGGCACGCTCTTATCCCTTTTCAATGAATGCTCTGGCCTTTTCTTTTTTTTTTTGTCGCGGTCAGACCCGACCCTTCGACGCACTGCTTTTCGTCCCATTTAAAAACTGCGTATATATTCCGACCCGTCTATTAGGTTAACTTGAAAGCTATTGGTATTTCTTACGGCCGAAAATCCAAGGAGAAAGCACTGCTTCTATGGTCTGTTAGCTGTTAAGCCGATGTGTTTCACGACAGAAAATCATCATTGAACCTTGTTTATTTGGGGGAACTACAGGTAGAGCAGAATATAGGAAACAATGTTGACAAATGAGTGGATTTTGACTGGGAATAAGTTATAAGCGCTTAGAAAAAATGATATTTTCGTGGAATCGTGGCAGTAGTAATGATGTTAGGGGAAGCATTGCTTCCCTTGCTTCCCCTCACCGCACGCCACTGATGTTCCCTAAAGGTTATGAAAGTAGGTGCCAATCGGCTGGAATGGTATATAATGTGAGGAAAGGATCAAACAGCTTACCTTCCTGTAAGATGACGGATTTGCGAGTTTGAAGTACACATAAAACACAAATTACAAATATAACGACGTTATATTTGTATTATGTTTTTATGTGTACTTCAAACTCGCAAATCCGTCATCTTACACGAAGGTAAGCTGTTGGATCCTTTCCTCACATTATATACCTTATGTTCCCTATAATTTATTACTTATTTTAGTTATTATTAATTAGTTATGTTTGCATGAGGAAGCAGGGAGAAGAGATTAAGAATTTGAATTGAATGTGGACTGTATATAGAACTATAGAGAACTGAAATATTTGAGATTGACTTACCAAGAATGCAGTGGGTTGCAGAGCAGTGCATTGGCAAATTGCAGTAGAGACGAGCAGTTGGGCTAGCTTGACAGCTATAGAATAGATTATAGAGCCCGGGATAGAAGGAGAAGAAAGAAATAGTAAGAAATGCCCCAAGGGGGGCTTGAACCCCAGACAGCGCGTAACTCAGCAAGCTCAACGTCAGCTTGTGTCTTGAAGGAGTAGTCTTCAGGTTGAAGACGTTAATTGAGAGAGATAACATTTGACACAGAAAGTACACGCACAAGGGCACTGAGAGACATCTCGTCAGAGCGAGAGATTAAGAACCAACAGACGAGTTCAGGCGCGTAGGAACTCTAAATCAAGTGGGGGGGAAGAATTGTGAGCGCGAACAACTCGCGGGGTCTGGGGCAGAGCCCCAGCCGCTGGAGGCCTTTTCGCCAAAGGCGAAACATTTTCTTGCTATTTTAGTTATTTCTCGATACTTAGGCTTAAAAATAAAAACGTTTTGAGGGCCTTAACCTGCGCCTTCCCTAATTACGCCACTGACCTTCAAGCACCCATTCGCTTTTATTTTGTAATGCTACAAAATGCAAACAAAGGCAGAGGAAATGTATCTTGTGACGAAAATCTTGGCTTTCTCCGGGGCGTGGGGCGCTTTGTGTTTCTGCAATTATTATTCACTGGTGAAATATGAAATTTAGTTGGTGAATGTTTACCCGGGTATCCGTGTGGTATTGTATGTCGAGATGTGCCCAACACGCTAAATTGGGTGGGTCACAGGAAAAAGTGGGGGGGGGGGGGGATCTCCCCCCATTCCCACGCGCCTGGACGAGTTCATACTTGCGAGAGAGATGGCAACATAACTGACTGACTGCACATAGCAGCTCAAACAGGAAACATGATTACTAAAGTGTATTCCAACGAATGAATTCACTGCCGTTTTTGCACGCAACTGCTATGCGCGTCAAGGGTCTTCCCCCACCACCCGGCCGCGCGCTCAGAGTGAGAGACTGCTCGTAAATTATACCTGTCCTGTCCTGTTGTAAATGTCCTCTATTCATACTGTAGTCACACATACACAATCCACAGATTCATTATTTCGTAAGTTTTAACACGTTATTTGGATTCTTGAATAAAAATCAATTCGTTTCCATGTTTGAATCGTCCTAATAGGCCAACAGCTTCATAAAGAAGAAACAGTCACTACTTTGCCGTATACTCTCAGTCACTATACAAATGCATTACTTAGGAGTTATTATAAATTATTGTAAATTATGAATACAAATTTTTTGTTTTTTTGTTTTATTATTTAAAACAGGAAATTCTGCGACATGTGTAAAGTTTTAACTCATTTTTTTATTGACTGACAGTTTCCGTCATGGTGTTTGTTATGTAACTTATGTTTTTATCACTCATTTGTTCATTTGTTTATATTTATCTTCAGTGCTTAATTAAACCATGTTTGTATTATTCGTCATTTGTGGGTTCTGTACCTGTTGAGAGTTGATGTTATGCAATAAACAAATAGGCCTGAATAAATAACTAAACTTGGTATACATAACAATTCACAGATCATGCACGAAGGCATTCGCACACTAAAATAGAAACTTGTTTTCACTTTATGAGCCATATAGTGTGAATACAAGTGTTCATAGTCGACCCCTACCCCATTGGAAATCTGTATAAACTGTTGCTAATTATTTTATACGTTATATTTTCCATACAAAAAAACCCTAGCAAATAGTGTTGAGTTCTAATGCAATTAATTATCGACTCTGAATTCGTACGGACCTCAGTCTTATGCAGAGACTCTGCTGATACACACCCACGCACGAGTAGATTATTATAATTTAATTGTACAATACACATTTAATCCGTCGTCTCACGTCGAAGACACGAAACCGTCGACTAATCTTTCCAACAAAAGGCGATTATTTAACAAAAGAGCATTGAAGATGTTGTTTCCCTGCCATGTCATTTTTCGATGTCGCCAAGTCAATGGTCTTACAGGTGTATCGCGGGACATTCAACTTTCTTTCAAAATATACTAAGGGGTAGGACGAGTGACAAAAGAATGCGTTAATGAGTAACGGTGATGACAATTGTGTAAGGAAGGGTTGGTCAGTTAGAGGTGACTGACCCGCTTATTCCGCACGTGCGATTTGGGATTTGCCGATGGTTCGCCGTTTTCGACTTTGAAAGAATGATCATCATAATTTACGTATTATAACTTGGATCATCTTCCATCTATAGGCCTATTATGCCCATTATGCCTATTATTATGCCTATTATGCCACTTTCCACATCCAATTAACATATGTGTTGTGATTAATCGGTTACGTCATCTGAAGAAGTTATTCATACCGTATTGAAGTGTCAGTATTATCTTCTTGTGATGTAGTCGGTCTATTGGGACGTTTCAAACATAAAAACGTGTTGATTTTTATTCAAAAATCCAAATAATTGGTTAAAAGTTAAGAAATTTTGAATCTGTAGATTTTGTATGTGTTACTGAAGCGATTAACTGTATCAATAGAGACTGAATAGAGGGCATCTTGACAGGAATAATTTACGGTCAGTCCCTCGAACTCGCCGCGCGGCCGAGTAGTGGGAGAAGACCCTTGGCGGGGTCGGAGGGGAAATGCGGCTACGTCAGTGAATTCATTCGTTGGAATACACTTTAGTGAGGGCATTTAGCAGAAGAATAGTGCAAAATGTGATAAGAATTTTTCCTTTGGTGGAAAAATCGGAAATTGTCTGCTCTTTCATTTAAAGACCATCCTCAAAAAATCTGACGGCAACTTTGGGCCCCAGGGCTGTCCAAAGTAGTAAAAAAATCAAAATGTTGCGGATAGAACATTCATCGTCAACACAAGTCACACAATACATGTATTGGAATGTCACGCACACTGTGCGAAAAAATAAAAAATCTAGGGTTGCCTAAAGCCGAGATTTATGGCAAAGTGGAAATGTGCAATTCTGAATTTTATCTATTCAATCATTCTCAATGAACAGTTTGTATTGTTTACTCACTTACTACCTATTATCACCAACTGATGACTAAATATCAATTTTTACTAGTATTTTTGGATCAGGGGTAACCAAATATCAACCTCACATTTACAGTTAATGCCATGTAGGCCAAATATACATAGTTCTAATGAGACAGATAATAAATGAAAACACATAATAATATGCAGTTCCGTGTAGGATATGCGTAGTTATATTTGGTAATGATCAATTCAGGGGTGACCAAAATCATAATAATGGTATAAACAGATACAATGTCTTACGACACGGTAGTAACTTCTTTATGTGTTTTGATGAATTATTGAGATGAAAATAGGAAATATTGGGTATACTGAAAATATTTTTACACGGCATACAGGTATAATGATGTTTACTTTGAAATTAACACTGTCCATCACACTTGCACAATTGTGTGCATGTGCTGCCTTTGCACATTTGCAGTTTTTACTGCATCTTGTATTTTAGCCACACCGAATAAGTTCTGAGCAATGCTGGGAAGCCTCTCCCAGGGACGTCCAGAATGGTTGAAATCTGCTCTCCTGGCTGCGTTCCCATCCCCAATCAGTAGGCAGTGGAAGTTGCTGGTCCCGCATCAGGCATCTCCTCCAAACACCCGCCTGATACGAAGCTCTCTTGGTATGCTCAAGCAAGGCAGCTCGGGTCGGTGGTATGCTTTCCAAAGGTCGATTCTTCTTTGTGAAAAGCATCTTCCTGCAGTCATTGACTGCCTCGCAAGGGCTTCCTCTGTCATACAAAAGGGCCGTATAACGCTCAATTACGTTCATGAAACGTTCTATGTTTTCTGGGAATCGGGAAAGTTGATTGAATGCATCATGTGCTTCAGGGTAGACAGACCAAACATCCCAAGCTGTTTTCTTACCTCGCCCTGCAAATGAAGAGACAGTGTCGCATCCGGTAAACGTATACCAGTAGATAATTGCTTCACACTTCTCAACTCCAAGTGCCGCGACGTACTCGTGTATCGGAAGAAATCGCTTTTGTTTGCCAACTCCAAAGCATATCCACAGCTCTTCAATGCCAAGGTACTTGAACACGTGAATTGTAATGACCAACACATCCGTATCAACTGTGTTGATTAATATTTGCTTATGGCCATACAATGAAGCATTCATAGGCCTAACGTGTAAAAACACTCTTGAATCCGCTTCTTCATGGTTGCATGGCTGTAGATTGGATATCAGTGGAACATTTGAATTTCTTGACACCAAAACTGAAACACCATGTGTTGCGACAATAGTGTGTCTTACATCCTCTACTTCCGACAATCCATCTGCCAAAATCTTGAAGAGGGCATCTTTGTTGTCATCATCATGCAGAAATTAATTCCACTGTTTAGGGATATTGTTGTTGTATCCAACTTTTAGCTTCACACCACTGCCACGCTTAAGGCAGGCATGGCTCTTCAGACTGTCCTGGAAATATCTGTCAAAAACGACATCAACTCTTACTGCATTTATCTTACGGACAGACATGATATAAGCAATAAAAATGTTATCCCTGAATTCGCCAAGAGTTTTAGACGCCCCTGGCTTCAACATGTGAACAGCAGCTGCGCCATCAATTACGACAGCCGTACATTCAGGCTTATCATAAACTGTAGTACCGAGCGTTTCGATGCGAATAAACGCGTCGGATTTAGTGCATGAGCGCAATTGACCGTTTTTTGACAATGCGGGAGGATATGAATGGTTCTCATGTGCAAAAAAGTCGTCTAAATCTCCTTCTCGAGATTGGCATGAAATGTACAGTCTAGAAAATAGTCTGCAGTCTTGCTGAACGCCCTGTAGTTTATAGTTTTCATGCTCAAGCGTGTGTGCTCAAGCGTGTGCTCAAGCGTGTAGTGTCGACAATTATTAACAAGCTTCTTTCCATACTTGTTTCTTCTATTGGGCCTACGCACAAAAGGAACACGTGGATGTCACCTGTAGTTAAATGTTCGTACTATGCTGTGCGTATTCGCGCAAAACACAAATTTAATGCACGACGAAGACAATTATTACAATTTTTTTGAATTGGTCAACCCTGAAATTATTGATACGAAATATTACGAGGCATTGTGTTCTTCTAATTATTACGAATTATCTTCTTCTTCTTCTTTCGAACACCCAGAGTTGGAACTTATGCCATTCTCTGCCTAGTTGCCCAATAAAGGTTTGCCACATATTTCCTCCTTGCTATCTTTTGCCCCTCCATTAGATCCCTTTCTGCTGTCAAAGAGACACATGTCGCAAGATGTTCCGCGTCCTGGTCTTGTTCTTTGCAGAGTGGGCATGTTCTCGTATCCACCACTCCTATTTTGTGCAGATGGGCTTGCAGGTAGTCGTGGCCGGTGTCCATCCGGAAATTTGCCACGTACACCCTTCTTTCTTCCTTATCAATTTTCCTTGCGTTCATTTTCTCCTTCCTTATAAGCGGTTCCCATCTTTTCCCTCGCGCAATTACTTCATACTGTTTCTTTAACTCTAAGCTGACTTGGTTATTGATTGTAGACTTGATGGAATTATCTATATAATTATATAATTATTATATAATTATTATGATGGATCGAATTATCTGAAAGGTAACAAATGAATCCACATATAACATTCATATCGTTGTCGCTATGTATATTTGGTTTACATGGACATTATCCGTAATGATGACACTTTATACTCTTTGGTCACCCCTGAACAGAAAAATTCTAGTAAGCATTCATATGGTCATTATTTGATAATAATATAATCGCAAGAAGTGAAAACTGTACATAGAGAATGATTATATAGGTAACATTCAGAATGTAGCATTTTGTTTTGCCACAAAACTTGGCTTTGGACAACCCTAGATTTTTTATTTTTTTACATTTTACGCCTAACATTCTTCTGAATTCATTTTATGACCGAATTTAAATATGGATTCTCAATTCGCATAATTGTGATTTTTGTCCCACTTTGGACAGCCCTGGGGCCCAAAGTTACCGGTAGATTTTTTGAGGATGGTCTTTAAATAAAAGAGCAGACAATTTACGATTTTTCCACCGAAGGAAAAATTCTTATCACATTTTGCACTATTCTGCCAGTATTTCGGGCTAAATGCCCTCACTATACGTCACAAGGGGAGCGGGAAAAGGACGTGATGTAAACAACTGGAAGAGTGACTAAAACCTAATGAAAACTTACTACAAACTAGGGAGGTAGGCATGAACAAGTGACTTGTTGTTAATACAATGTATTATATAATATTCATGAACTCTTGATTAATCGTATATCTTGTATACTAAAAGATCAACACACAACACAAACAACAAACTAGGGAGGTAGGCGTGAACAAGGGACTTGTTGTTAATACAATGTATTTACTATATAATATTCATGAACTCTTGATTAATCGTATATCTTGTATGGGTAATTCTCCCAAAATTGGAAATAATCAGTCACTTTTTTTTTAGCCTATCAATTAATCTCAGTTAGCAATATGTTTGTACTTTTTTTTTATGTCAAAAAGTAAGTGCCTTCTAAAGAAGGTATACAATACAAAAAACTTTTTATTTTTAGCCTAATTTGTAACTTTGTACTTATTTGTAATGCTTAAATGTCATTCTCCTGGCATGTCACCAGATACAAATTAGCACAATCTGTGTAAGTTGTAGTTCAACACAGTAGGTGTATTTATATTACTAATATAAATACATATTTATAACACATGGTTTACATTATAAGTTAATTTAAATTTAAAAAAAATCACCTCTTTACCTAAAAATCAACCCTGTAAAGTTTGTCACCAGCTTTAAACATCATTCTCCTGGTATGTTAGATATGTTGCCACAGACCACCACTAGATGGGTGAAGTTGTTCAAAGTGATAAAGGTAACAAAGAAGAGGACTACTGGATCGACTTTATGGTATTAGCATGTGGATAGGAGAACTCTTGGTTCATTTATATCTACATAATCTAGTGCAATCCTGGTGAGTACACTTATTAAAAGTCATTACACTGGCTGTAATATATGAAGATATATAATTGCAATCATAATTTTTGTTCTCATAATACCTCAGGCATGTTCTAATCTACATTAATAATTTGTGTTGCACAAACATTCAAGGAAGAATTGTTACTTTTGCTGATGATACTGCGTTGATCTTTGAAGGGTTCACATGGGAAGACGTATACGAAGTGGCGGAGAGGGAAATGAAACACATAAAATCAATTTTAGATATAAATCTACTTACGCTTAACGTAGCTAAAACTAATTACATGACTTTCTCTCCATACAAGAACGATCAACCTCAAAACTTATCCCTGAAAATACACCAACAAACCTGCACCACAGACTGTAATGTATGTGACTGCCACGCACTTGCAAAGGTATATGACACAAAATACTTAGGCGTGGTAATAGATCAACATCTTAGGTGGGATCGACACATTAACGACCTAACCAAAAAAATTCGAAATTCACTTTACAAGTATTACTCACAAGCTGGGGAGGAGCTAGTCTCACACACCTAACTCTACTTAACACTACTCAAAAACACATATTAAAAATCTTACTCCGCAAGCATTTTTTATATCCATCAGAACAGGTATTCATCGAATCAAAGCTACTGTCAATTAGGAAATTATATATTTAAATTACTCTCACTAACGTTTATAAGAATAACCTGATGTATCCAACAATCCATCACACAAAATTAACGCGCAACAGATCAAGAAACCAGCTACTTATACCACGGGTTACAAAAGGAATTGCACAAAAACACTTTCTCTATCTAGGACCTAAAATGTTTAATCTGCTCCCCTTGACAATTACAGAAAAAAGATCTAAGACAACTTTTACAAAAATGGTGACTCACTGGTTGACTGACAAATCAGAACAAGAAGTTGAAGACATAATTAAATTACAACCTAATAGACACAAACATACATAACCACATTTAAACAGCTTACACATACCCTACATATAAATTTCTATCATAAAAAATAGTATTGAAATGTAAAATTGAAAGCAATAAAAACTGAAAGTGCATCAATTAAAATATTAAGGAATTAATCATAGTCCTCAATATCGTCTCGTCAACCCACAAAATCTTACTAGTTATTTATAATTTTAAATTAAATGCATAGTTATAGTCTAGTTTTTAAGTTAATACTTAGTTAAATATATTATTTTATTCAGTACTCCACACACCTGATAGTTTACCTACTGACTCACAAGACTAACTTCTGTCAGTAGGTATTGATCAACGAAAAAACAAATGTATTGTAATTCATATTGATTTGTAATAATGTGGTAATTGAATAAAATTGATTTGAATTAAATTGAATTGAATGTTGTTTTCTTGATTTTAAGAGGTCAACTGTACAATTCCTATGGGGCAAAAAAAAGTTGTTTGCCTCTATCTCAAATTTTGTCATTCTCCTGGTCATCATTCTCCTGGCAAGCATATGCCAGGAGAATGATTATTGACCAGGAGAATGACATATTTTCAGTAAATCTCATTGTATGCCAACTTGAAGTTGAAATTTAATTAGTTAGGATATTATATTGTGTAAAAGCCTTAAAGTTCTTTTAGTTAAAAGTTTTATATTTTACATTTAGATGGTTTGAAAATACAAACTGGCACCTAAAAGAAAGCAAAGCAATGAAGAACGGCTGAGGAAAAACGGGAAGCGGAGAAGCGGCGTCAAGATAAGATTAAGTTGGACCCAGAATTGTACAAGAACGAACAAGCAAAAAACAGAGGGAAGTACTTAAAACGGATAACCAAAGGTCAAATTCGCCCCATAGGTGAACTGACTGAACGTAAGCAGCGAAAAAAAAGAAAAGAATGGAAGATTAATTCCAGGAATTATTGAAACAAAAAGAAATCAATGGAAGATATAATTCCTGAAAATGACCCGATCACTCTCTCACCTGGTCAGCCAAATGCTGTCAATGATGCAGTCATCCCGCCTGGATCAGCCAATGGCACAGCAAGTAATTCTAAAAAATTATCTGGTCGGAAGAAGGTAAGGAAAGACAGGGCAGCGGCATACCGAAGCCTGAAGAAATCTCAAGAAGAGGTGAAACGTTACAAAGCCAAATATACAAAATACAAACAGAAATATTATCGTAGTCTGAAAGCAATGAATCCAACCTCATCCACAACGCCGACTTCAGAAACTCCACGCACTTCAACAAAAAGAATGTTAAAGGGAACTCAAGTATCGGCCACTATTAAACGAAAACTATTTGTTGCTGAAGTTGTGCGTACACAACTTGTAGAAAGCTACAAATTGCTTGGGAAGAAGCATTCGTCTAAACAGCTATTCCACAAACTTATTTCCGGAAAAATTATCAAAAAGTATAGATGCTTAACGGATTGTAAACAATTCTTCTGACGTGTAAACAAGAATATGTCCCGTGACCTACGTTTTGAGAGGAAGAAATATACCACTTTCCAAGGTAGACCAGTTGCGACTCACGTGAAGGTCTTTTTGCAGTTGGACATTAGCAGCCGGCTTTGTCCTGGAAAGCGAGATACAATAACGAGAAAGGGTATGAAAAAGCAAAAGCGATTTCTAAATGATTCCCTTAAGATTCTGCACGCCAAATTTTTGACTTTGCACGACTACAAAATAAGCTATTCGTTGTTTTGCAAACTTCAGCCTTTTTGGGTTTGTCAGCCAACTGTATCTGAAAGAGACACATGCTTATGTGTGCTACATTCGAATACAAAAATGTTGATCGAGAGGCTTTACTCATCACAAGTCATTGAGAGTAAATCTCTGTGACTTGCACATATTGTGGGTTGACTCCAATACCGCGGACCCCCTCCTTCTGACATCTTAAAGGAGCTTTGTTGCGGTGACACCAATGTGAAGTGTTTGTTGCTCCAATGTGATACCTGCATAAACAATGTCATTGCATACAAGCTATTCAATGAGAAAGATTCCGACCATTATAAACAATGGTTAACAAAAAAAGAGAAACGAATGTGTAAAGACAAGGAAATTGTTGTGCAGCTTACTTCAAAGGATCTTGTACAAAGTACAAAAGGTGAGATGGTAAATATTTTGGAAGAAATAATTGTAAAGTACATGACCCATGTTGCCAATATTTACCATCAGTTCAATGCAATTGACAACCTTAAGGCAAACCTTGCTGAAAGTGAAATTCTAATTCACGTGGATTTTAGCGAAAATTTTGCATGCAAATACGGAGAAGAAGCACAGTCAGTCCACTTTGGAGCGTCACGTGAACAAGTTACACTCCATACTGGAGTTTACTATTATAATGAGAATGGGATCACACAAACAGCATCGTTCTGTACTTTATCAAGGAGCTTGAGGCACGACCCTTCTGCGATTTGTGCGCACTTGCTCCCCATCTTGGAGGGTGTGAAAGTAAAGTTTCCTGGTGTAACAACTCTACATTTCTTAAGTGATGGGCCCACAACCCAATACCGTAATAGGAAAATGTTTTATCTGATAGCTTCATACATTCCAGCTGTAACAGGCGTTACAGAAATAACATGGAATTATTCCGAAGCCGGCCACGGTAAGGGAGCCCCGGATGGTATTGGAGCAGTGTTGAAGAGAACAGCTGATAGACTGGTGGCAGAAGGTAAAGACGTTGCTGATTTCAACAGTCTTTATGCTTTTCTGTTGGAAAGGTGTCAGGGCGTGCAACTGTTTCATGTACCTGAAGACATGATTGCAAATGTGGACCAAGTCATAGAAGGCAAACAAGTTCAACCATTTGTTGGCACAATGAAAGTGCATCAAGCGACTTGGAGTAGTAATAAATCCAACTCGCTAAGCTTCAGGTCCCTGTCATGCTTCAATTGCGAGAAAGGAAAGATATGTTGTCATTATAAAGTTGGGGAAAAGTTGTGGACCATCGGCATTGAAGAACAACAACCTGATAGCCCTACTAGTACCTTCGATGATAGCAGCACAGAGGAGATTGGAAATGAACAACAAGGTAACAATGAAATTGAATTTCTAATAAGTTTTATGAATCAAATTAATTAAGCCCAATGCACTGTTATGTTTGATAAAATTTGAAATAATAAAACTTGTATTTTCTGTTACAGCTGTTCAGACCTACAAAAGTGGGGAGTGGGTGGTGGTCAATTATGACGAGGTCTTTTACCCAGGAGAGATTGTTGACGTGACACCAGAGGAAGTGACTGTCAAAGTCATGAAACCAGCTGGGAATAAAAACTTCAAATGGCCTGCCAAGCCTGATGTTCTCAACTACGTGCTTGCGGATGTCGTAAAAAGAATTTCTCCTCCAATTCCTTGTGGGAGCCGTGCAACGCAGTTCTTTTTTGAAAATTTTCCTTAGTCCTAGTGTTCACTGTTCATCTATTAGACAATTATGTACTAGCCTTCAGTGAAGCGAACTATTACCACCTACTTGAATCATGACTATTTAAACCTTTATTTGCAATATAACGTAGCCTATGAAGGCATATTCTAGTACGCTAGATAATCTAAAATATATTAGTCTTACTGTATTTTTTTATAATATTTCCTTATTGATATGGTAATGCTACACCATACTGAAAAATACAACTTTAACATACGCCTGCTCCATGTAAGAATCATTATTATTCTCCTTTATCAATGCTCACTTGTCCATATGTCATTCTCCTGCCTACCTTGTCATTCTCCTGGCATGCCCATTTTTAAAAGGGCTTAAATGACCATGTAAACACAAAAATCATCTTTGCTGATATGTACTTTGTAATTGTATTCTATTGACAGACATATTTTGATTTTCAAATTTTACCAGTGGCATTTTTTTAGATAACATGTTTTTTAGATAACATGTTTTTTAGATAACATGTAACATGAAAAATGGTTACCAGGGGTCGTTGCCCAGGTGGAAGGTCCGCGCAACTTCCAGATTCAAAGACCTGATGGTGCCATGGAGAAGCGACATCTTGATCAGCTGATAAGGCGTGTTCAACCTGTCGAGCCAGCACGATCAAATGTACCAGATGTCCAACCGGTTACAACCGCAATCCTACCAAGTAACGACGACTGTCAACTAATCACTAAGCAAAAATCATCCAGAGGTCCAATACAGCCAACAACGCTACCAGACAACCCTTGGGAAAATCTTGCAGTCGACTTCGATGGTCCCTACCCAAACGGTATGTACCTGGCAATAATTACCGACGAGTATTCAAGATATCCTTTCGTGGAGCGGGTCTCTTCAACCAGCTCTAAACAGTTGATCCCCGTTCTGCACAAACTATTCTGTCAGTATGGCCTACCACTTCAAGTAAAAACTGACAACGGTCCTCCATTCAATGGGCTCGAATTCAACACCTTCCTAAGCAACCTTAAAATTTAAAACACCACCACAATGACAAAAAACGAAATGTAAGTACACCATGTGGAAAAAATCCATATACGTACATAGTACATCGAAAGTATAAAATATATTCAAAGTGAAAACAAAACAAAATCCATTGCATTGAAAGAAACATATTTATGGAGCGGAATGAAAAGTAGCAAAAAAACGTATTCACTGGATATATTATAAAATCCAATCAACATTCAATAAACAGTTCCACATAGTAAATTATAAAATTGTCTCTATCAAAAGAAAGGAAAGAAATTTAATCATTATACACATACATTATAGATTAACTGGTAGCCAAGCTCCGACCTAACGACTCATGTTGTGCGCGCACACAGCACGAGTGCCTACATTGCCTATGCCATATGCAATGCCTCTCTCCAAGTTTTATTCTCACATGTCCTGCCTGTGCCCATTTATTCTTGTGCAGAGTGTGTTTGCAGTGAACCCTGTGTGAGCAACATGTGCATATGTGCACTGAGCAACATGTGCATTTCAGCTGGTAGCCAAGGTTGCTGGTGCTGCAGTTGTTGTGGATGGGATAGGTTTTATCGGTGAGATGTGCTGTGAAGGTCTTAGCGGGTAGATGCATTGTACAGGTCTTACACCTCGGGATGTTGTTTGAATGACGGGCTATGTCTCACCAATTAGTCACTTAGCTACTGTTGAGGGACTGTAAGCATGTTAGCTCTGTGTGGCCAGATAAGAAAGATATCACAGCATAGCGGCTTCAGGGGTTGGTTAGCCTTAGCCCAGAAGATCCCATGAACAGGTTCGTATGCTGCCCATTGCAGTACCCTTGACCTGGTTGTAGTGGCAGTCAAGAAAGCGGAATTTGTTCATGGTAAGAACCACTTTCGCAAGGGAGAGGCTCAGAGGATCATTGGGTCGTGGGCTTGGTCCCTGGTTAACGCTTATTGAGATAGCTTTCTAAAGCTGCTACGCCATGGTTTATAGGGATGTTGGTATACATGAAGGTGACGTCAACGGTGACTAGGATTGAGCCTTTAGGAAGGGGGGTAGGCAGACCTTTGAGTCTCTCAAGGAAATCAAAGGGGTGTTTAAAGTAAGAGCCTACCAACGATCGGAGTTGGAAATCAATGAAGGCTGAAATCTTTTCGGTTGCTGCATCATAACTAGAATCGATGGGCTTCCTGGTTGCCGGGTTTGTGTTTTGTGTGGAATAGACAGAAGACCGAGGTACGGGGGGTGGGCAGGGTGAGCAGTCATCTTGGGCCGGCTGTGTAGGCAGGTATGATGTTTCAGGGACAGATCAGTTTGAACTGGGCAGTGTCTATGTCGGCCATTTGGTTGTCAGCTTCTGCAATGTAGGTGGCTGTCTCCATTAGAACAATCGTAGAGCCCTGCAGTAGGGAGGATGAGAATGAGAGATGACATGTAGTAGGGCAAGGGTAGTAGGCCTATTAGCTTACGGAAGGAAGGATAGGATATGATGATGTGATGATACATCACGGGAACAAGAGGGGAGTGAGCTGGATCATGAGTTTAAAGGCCCACTAAACCCAAACATACATGTCGAGTCATTAGACGCCGACGCTTTTGCGTCAGTTGAATGAAAAAGTCCCACCGCGCCACGAGGCTTCGTTCGGCCTACAGTGCAGGTTTTGTTTTGTCTGTGACGTTGACCAGTACGAGTTTGATCGTTTGGCTGAAATCCCCATTAAAATTGAATGCAAGAAACGTCTCACTTCCACGTCTCATAAGTCATAACTCATCTAATTGTAGCCCGATTTTCAAATGTATGAATCAACGTAATCTGTGAATCATTGTGATTTTTCTGAGGGGATTTTGTCAATTCTGATATTTATGATATGTAAATGTATGATTTGTATGATGATGGAAACAAAACCTTGTAATCGACCACCCGCTAACAGCATGCCCGATAAAGTGACCAGGCATAAGTAGAGATATTGAGAAATGGTTAGATAAAAATCCAAATTTCACGTTTTTCACGATTTGACAAAAATGGCCAAAATGAAAAACCCTACTAAAAAAAAGTATGGGGAGGAAGGTGCTGAAATAAATCAAAGTTTATAGGTATGTTCTATCCAGTCAACTTGAAGTATGTAATTACAATTGGCTTTACATTTTTAACACCATCAACTTTTCTGTGGAAATGACTGACATATTTCCGCAGCTCGTGAGAAAAAGAATAAAACACACCCTAAAAGGTGAATTTCGTGAGCGTATTTGCGTTTTGACCAGTTCTATACAATTTCATTCGCGATTTTGCACTATAGGCGAGATTTTGCAAAATTTGTGATTTCAAAATGTGTTTTTTCCATATCTAAATTATGTAATTCGGCAACAATATTAAATTTTTAAGGAAAAGCCATTCATTTAAAAAATGTCACGAATTTCGTTATCACCATTTTCACTACCTCTACGCAAAAGGATTCGAACAACCGAATTAGTTGTAATACGATGATTGAATTTGGTACCACATTCTGTATCAAACTGTCATCTTTCATATGATGGAAACAGATTTTAGCTGTACCGTACCTACAAACAAATTATGTGTTATTTGAAATCGTGTTGTCGCAATGAGTCAAGCATAGCAAGAAAGCATGAACGATGCATTCAGCGCATGTGGTCATTTACTAGCCACACCAGAAACATTTCTGGTCCCACTAGATGTATACTGCAAATCTTGTCGTTTGGCAGTTCAAGGATTCAGGGGGAAGGTAAAGAGTGGACACATCATATGATAACAATATAAATTACTTAGGCCTATGCTAGTCACGAGACTCTGAGTCACCATATTTACATAAGAGGTGCCCCGGTTCGATCCCGCTCTCTATTAATAATGGATGTAGCTTTTCCTCGATAAGAAAATGTGTACTCTTGTATAGACACGCAAGAAAAACAGCCCCTGGACACTTATTCCCTAATATTGATTTCTTATTATTGATTTCAAATGATTGAATAAACACCTGAATTGTGTGCACCAGACAAAGTACAAACATAAAATAACATGTTTATGTATGCCAATAATATTATGCAATCCCCTGAAACACAACGACAATGATGTCATAGTGCCAGCAAACGTGACTATTATTTGGAAGGTCATGGCTTCGATTCTTGGCCCCGGCTAAAAAAAATGTGGGGGGGGACGGGGACGGGGGTTAATATTTTCCCCAACCATGAACCATAGTACCTGTACTGGTTTTATACATTTAAAATAAAATAATAATATTAATAATAATAATAATAATAATAATAATAATAATAATAATAATAATAAAAATAATAATAATAATAATAATAATAATGATGATGACGTTGATGATGATAATAATAATAATAATAATAATAATAATAATAATAATAATAATAATAATAATTTTTTTTTTTTTTTTTTTTATCTGTACACCTTGTTCCAACATTGTCAGGTAAGGGGGTGTTGCCACCAAATACTAGGGCATTCAGGAATCAGCACCAGTCTGCCAGTCTTGATGCATCATCTTCTTCATCTCCTTCAGCTCCTAATCACCAATTATTCTCCTCCCTCTCCTTTCGTCCAGCCAGCTCTCTCCATCTAGCTCTGTCCTCCCACCATCTCTCCAACTCAACCACCGTCCATTCTTCTCCTCTTGCTTCCACGTCCTGTATTATTTGGTCCAGCCATCTGTCCCGTGGTCTTCCTACTCTTCTCTTCTTATAAGTTTTCTCAAATGTCTGTCTTGGTATGCTCTTTTCATTCATTCTCTTAAGGTGGCCAAACCATTTTAATCTGTCTCTCCCCATTTTAAACATCAGACTCTCCACTCCTACCTTTTTTCTTATTTCACTGCTTCTGACTCTGTCCATTTTTGATATTCCAGCCATACTGCGGATAAATTTCATTTCGGCCGCTTGTATCTTACTATCTTCCTTCCAGCCTGTTGTCCACGTTACTGCCCCGTAGGTCAATATAGGGACATAATACAGCTTATATAATAGTTGTTTGCACGCCAGTGGAAAGTGTTCATCCCATAAGAGCTTTCTTATCTTCTGGTAGAAACCATCTGCTATTTTTATTCTTCTTTCTATTTCACTTCCTATCTTTGCTTTACTAGTCATTAAACTACCCAGGTATGGGAATTCTTCTTTCGCTTTAAGTTCTTCACCTCGTAATGTTATTATATCTCCCTTATTTTTCTTCCGCCTTTGTACCACTACTGACTCACTCTTTGTCTCACTCACTCGCATTCCATACTTATTTGTCTCCTTATCCCACATGTCAACCTTTTTTTGTACTTCTTCTTTTGTGTCCCCCCATGTCACAATGTCATCTGCATATATCAACGTTCTTGTATCTTGTTCTTTTTCCGGTTCCACTTTCCGAAGTATTTGGTCCATTATCACATTGAACATTATTGGTGACAAGACACTCCCTTGTCTAACACCAGTATTAATACTGAACCAATCTGTGTACCCACTGCTCGTTTGTACTCGACTTTCACATTTTGAGTACATACTTTGTATCCTTTCTATCAACCTCTCGCCCACTTGTTTTACCCTCAAACTCTCCCACACTCTTTCTCTTGGTAAGTGGTCATACGCTTTTTCGAGGTCTAGGAAAACCATGTGTATGGTTGCGTTTTCTTCCCATGCCCTTTCCATGACTTGCCTCAGAGCAAATATAGGATCAATAGTTGACCTGCCCCGTCTGAACCCATATTGTTCTTCTCTTAGCGATGGTTCAACAGTATTCCTGACCCTTTTCTCCATGATGCTTTCATACACTTTGGCAGCTTGGCTAAGAAGTGTGATTCCTCGATAGTTTGTACATTCTTTCCTGTCTCCTTTTTTAAATATTGGTACGATTATTCCTCTTAACCAGTCCTCTGGTACCTGGTTTTGGTCCCATGCTGCCTTTACCACTCGATGCATCCAATCAATACCGACTGCACCACCTGCCTTGATCATTTCAATCGCGATTTCGTCCACCCCTGGTGCTCTTCCATTTTTAAGTCTTCTAATAGCCTGACATACTTCCTCACGTGTGATTGACTCATCCTCCTCGTTTGTGGTTGTTTCCTCTGTGGTTGTCCCCTGTATGGGGCTCGGTGGGTCTTCCGTCATCTCTACCAGAGTTCCCTGTTCCTGTTGATCAAGCCCTGGTTTATTTAACAGGTTACAGAAATACTCTTCCCACATTTTCTTAATCTTTTCTGGTTCTCGGGTCACCTCGCCTCTATGTTGCATAAATCTCTGTTCCTCCTTATCTCGGCGCTTTTCCTTTATCATCCCATATATCATTTTCTTGTTTCCTTCCAGATCTTCCTCAAGCTTGTCTGCCATTTCCAGCATTGTCCTGATCTTTTCAGCTTTTACTATCTGTTTTACTTGGTATTTTATTTGTATATAGTTTTGTATGTTGTAATCTGTCCTGTCCATTTCTTTTCTTTTCCATGCCTGTGTTTTCATCTTGACTACCTTCTTGACCTCTTCACTCCACCATGGTGTTTCCTTTCTTCTTCTCTTGTTCTCTTGTCTTCCACACACTTCCTCTGCCACCTGTAAGAGAGCATCTTTTAACTCTTTCCATTCTTCTTCTACGCTCTTGATACTACCCTTTTGGGGCATTTTTTCCTGTATCTTCTTTTTATATGCATCTTGGGTTGTCTCTTCCTGCAGTTTCCAGACCCTAATTTTTCCGAGTTTCTTCCACTGGGATGTTTTAGTGATTTTTCCTGGTTGCCACCTGTTTACAAATGCCACCAGTAATCGATGATCTCCATCCAGTGCTATCTCCGGTATTACTGCCACGTTTCTTACGTTTCTTACACCTTCCCTGTTAGTGATTATATAGTCTATTACTGTTTCGTACTTCCCATCCCAACTGTATCGGGTAATTTTGTGCCGTTTTTGTTTTTGGAAGATAGTATTGCATACGGTTAGATTGTTTCTGGTACACAGCTCTAGCAACCTCATTCCATCCTCATCTCTGTTTCCATATCCGTACTCCCCTAGTACCTCTTCGTAGCCTCGTCTATCTGTTCCAACCTTAGCATTAAAGTCTCCAATCACGAATATATCGTTTGATTTGCAGTTTGATATCACCTCTTCCAGGTGCTCTCGGAATTCTTCTTTCTCGTTCATAGGTCGGCCAGCCTGTGGCGCATAAACCTGAATTATGTCCATGGACCTCTGCTTATTAATCTCCATTTTAACCTTTATAATCCTATCACCTAGGTTTTGTACTTCTATCACATTTTCCTTCATGTTTTCATTCATTATTATGCCGACTCCATTTTTACATTCACGTTCCCCTGACCACCACATTTTATATCCTTGCCTCAGGTCTTTCGAGCCCACCCCTTTCCATTTTGTCTCGCTTACTCCCATTACATCAATCTTTCGCTCCACCATTATATCAATTATTTCATGCAATTTCCCATTTAGCGTCATTACATTTAGGGTTGATAAAACCATTTCCTTTTCTCTTTTATGTTTCTTATGTTGCTTTTTCATCTTTATTGTTTTCTCTTTCTTCTTTGTTATGGTTTCGTTCTCCACACCCATCTTGTGTGAAAAACCGCTTTTTCTTCTTGGTGTGTCCTTGGGACCGTGGTTTGCACTTCTTGACTTCTTTGTCTATGGTTCATGCTGTTGGATCTCACACGTTCTCCCACTTGCGTTTCTTTCTTCCACCGCTCTTGTGTTTCTATTCCTGCCATGTTTATATACATAATGTCTTCTTGTTTGCATATATGCTCAATGTCCTTGTTATAGCACATCCCCCTTCCAAATGTTAATCCACAAAGTCTGATGTGTGATTTATGGAACTTATTCTTTACCAAGATCACTAACTTCTGTAGCTGATGTAGCGTTTCTTCCTTATTCTTCTCTGTCCAGTTGTCTCTATTACCCACACATAGTGATACTTCCTCCGGTACCTCCTCCTTGTATTCTTTTATCTTCCTGTATAGTTCCGGTATTGTTATTCCTGGATAGACCCTAGCTCTATATCCTTTGTCAATGCAAAATTCCCCAGCAGTTCTACCACTTACATCTCCTATTAACAGTGCTTTGGTTTCCTCTTTTTCACAGTGATTCTGCGTGCTGTCCGTTACTCGTCTTAGCTCCGTCTCATCTTGATTGTTAGTCCTTGCTATTTTCTTCATCTCCATTTTCTTCATCTCCATCCCGGTGCTGGTAATAATAATAATAATAATAATAAATAGTAATAATGTAGCATGGAAATAAGATTAATGCCTGGATGTTAATGCAAGAATCGAAGCCGTGACCTTCCAAATAATAGTCATGTTTGGTGGCACTATGACATCATTGTTGATGTGTTTCAGGGGATTGCATTATATTATAGGCATACATAAACATATTATTATGTTTGTACTTTGTCTGGTGCACAAATTCAGGTGTTCATTCAATCATATAGCATAAAAAATCAATATTAGGAAATAAATGTTCACGGGCTGTTTTTCTTGCATATCTACGAGTATACATTTTCTTATTGAGGAAAAGCTACATTCATAATTAATTATAGAGAGCGGGATCGAACCGAGGCGCCTCTTATGTAAATATGGTGACTCAGAGTCTCGTGACTAGCATAAGTCATTTATATCGCTATCATATTATGTGTCCACTCTTTACCTTCCCCCTGAGTCCTTAACTGTCAAATGACAAGATTTGCAGAATATGTCTAGTGGGACCAGAAATGTTTTTGGTGTGGCTTGTAAACAATCACACGCACTGAATGCATCGTTAATGGTTTCTCGCTATACCCGGCTCATTGCGACAACACGGTTTCAAATAACACGTCATAAGTAATCTGTTTGTAGATACAGCTAAAATCTGTTTCCATCATCATATGAAGATCACAGTTTAATACAGAATTTATTATCAAATTCAATCGTTGTATTACAAATGAAATATTACAACTAATTAAGTCGTTTGAAGCTTTATGTGTGGTCACGGTACCGTGCATGCTCTTAGCGGGCGGACATTACAAGGTTTTGTTTCCATCATCATAAAAACCTCGCACATACCAAAATCGACAAGAACAACCACTCACAAGGGTGTCACTCATTTGGAAATCAGGCTACAATTGAGTGAGTTATGAGACGTGGAAGTGAGATGTTTCTCGCGTTTAACATTAATAGGGCTTTCAGCCACACAATTGAACCCGTACCGGTCGACGTCACAGACAAAACGAAATTTGCGCTGTAGGCCGAACGAAGCCTCACTGAGTGGTGGGACTTTTTCATTCGGATTATGCAAAAGCATCAGCGTCTTATGACTCATGTATGTTTGGGTTTAGTGGGCCTTTGAACGGGAGCAGGGAAACTGGGAAGGTGAAGTATAGAACGGAGTACGGGGTCCAGCTGTGAAAGAATTAAGAGAGCTTAACAGTGGGCAGAAATAAGGGTTTGAGGTTAGACAGACATGTGGGTAGCATGGGTGACAGAAGGGAAAACAATGGAGGGAACAAAACACTACCCAGGGTTTGGGGGGGGGGGGGGAGGAGAAATTATATTAGAAGATGGGAATGAGTTTGAAAACTGGGACAATGATGAAAGACTATGGAAGCAGGGAACGAACGGTAGGCATGAGGCAAGGAAGAGGGGAAGAAGGAGCGAGTAAGTGGGCGAGTGTAAGTGGGCCTTGAAGCATAGGCAATTTAAATGGCCTTCGAGATATTGGAAACAAGACAATCAAGGAAGAGGTGGCTAATCCCTTTACTAAATAGAGCCTTAGTTGATGGATGGGGGGACATTACAGGCAGGGAAATGCGAAGAGAGTAAAGGAGTGTTACGGAGGGGAGTTGTGGTAATGGGTTCAGTGGATGAATCTACAAGAAATAAAGGCCATGGTTCCAGAGGTAACAAGCGATGGCCCAGGAGGGGGAGAACACTGTCATTGTAGGGGAGCAAGCTGGAGGGAGAGATGGGATAGGCGGGGGAGTACACTATCATTGTAGGGGAGCAAGCTGGAGGGAGAGATGGGATAGGCGGGGGAGTACACTATCATTGTAGGGGAGCAAGCTGGAGGGAGAGATGGGATAAGCGGGGGAGTACACTGTCATTGTAGGGGAGCAAGCTGGAGGGAGAGATGGGATAAGCGGGGGAGTACACTGTCATTGTAGGGGAGCAAGCTGGAGGGAGAGATGGGATGGGCGGGGGAGTACACTGTCATTGTAGGGGAGCAAGCTGGAGGGAGAGATGGGATAGGCGGGGGAGTACACTATCATTGTAGGGGAGCAAGCTGGAGGGAGAGATGGGATAGGCGGGGGAGTACACTGTCATTGTAGGGGAGCAAGTTGGAGGGAGTGATGGGACAGGTGGGGGAGTACACTGTCATTGTAGGGGAGCAAGCTGGAGGGAGAGATGGGACAGGCGGGGGAGTACACTGTCATTGTAGGGGAGCAAGCTGGAGGGAGTGATGGGACAGGTGGGGGAGTACACTGTCATTGTAGGGGAGCAAGCTGGAGGGAGAGATGGGACAGGCGGGGGAGTACACTGTCATTGTAGGGGAGCAAGCTGGAGGGAGAGATGGGATAGGCGGGGGAGTAGTTATTGTAGGGGAGCAAGCTGAAGGGAGTGATGGGACAGGTGGGGAGTACACTGTCATTGTAGGGGAGCAAGCTGAGGGAGAGATAGGACAGGCGGGGGAGTGCAGTTATTGTAGGGGAGGAAGCTGGAGGGAGAGATGAGACAGGTGGGGGAGTACACTGTAATTGTAGGGGAAAAAGCTGGAGAGAGGTAATTTGGGCTGGGCCTTAGGTATCGATACGACAGTGAAACCGTGGGGGCAAAGTGTCTTACAGGCCAGGAGATACTTGACAACTTGGTGAGGGCAACAAAATGAGTGCAGAGGTGAGTTTATGCACACAAGTAGATACAGGGAGCAGGGGGAGAAAGCTGTCGATGATGATGATGGGAGGGCAAGGGGGGGGGGGGGTCAGAACGAGCTTACATAGTGGAACCTGTGAGCCGCAGGTGATAACGGAGCAGGTGATCAGGGAAATTGCTGGCCCTAAAAATCTGAGGGTGCTCCTGGTCAACTGTAGAAGCATCAGGAATAAAATCATACCCTTCTGGTCAATGGTTGAATTACAGGAACCCGATATAATTATAGCAACGGAGACTTGGCTCGAGTAGGGTATTACAGACGTGGAGGTTGTACATAAGAACTTCAATATTTTTTGAAGAGAAAGGGAAAGGAGGGGAGGGATTATGATAGGCTGCAAAAAGGAGCTGAAAAGTGAGATAGTATGGAGAGAGAGAGCAGTTGTGAAATGTTAGAAGTCTAGGTTATAAATGAGGGAGATAAGGTGGAGGTATTGAGACCTTACTAAGACAGGCTCCAAGGGAAAAAAGGGTAATAGTGGCGAGTGGTCTAAACCTACCAGGAATAAAATAGAAAAATGGTGCGGAGGGCAAAGGGGATAATAAACCAGGGATAATTAATGAGATCATTAATGAGAGGAAGGTCCAAATAGTACGAGGAAATACGAGAACCAACGGGGAGACTGGTAATCTACTGGATGTGGTACTTTAGCAATGGGAAGAGGGTTGTATAGACTGAAGACTGGAGGAAGAGCTAAGCGACCACAAACTGGTCATAGCATCAATCGATGGAGAATGAAGGAAAGGGGAATGGGAAAGGATCAAGGAGACAAAAGTGGAGGGCAGGGTAATATGGAAATATGCCAAGGTGGATGCTTAAGATTATAGAAGGGAGATGGGTATGAAGTTTGACAAATAAAAACAAGAGGGTGGTAGTGCAAACAAACTGTGGAATTACTTGGCTACATGCATGGAAGGGGGAGTTGGGTACCTAGCAAATTGCTGGGAGGGAACTTGAACCCTCCATATTATGATAAATAGATAATGGCAGGGAAAGGAGGGGACGGAAAGCATCATCCAAGGATGATGGAGGAATAGGAAAAGGGATCAAACTAGAAGTAAATGGATTGAAGAAGAGGGAATAGGTAGTGGGATACGGTAATAGTATACGAAGAGCATGATGGATGAATGAGACAGGCAAGAGAGCTGGAATAAAATGTTTAGATATATACAGAAAACTCTAGGGGAGACTTACCTACTCGGGTAGGTGGGGAAGGATCAAAGCTAGTGAGGAATGCAGATAAAGTGGATGCACTATACACAAATATTATGCTGGGGCGTTCCAGAAAGAGGAAAACAAAATGCAGGATAGAGAGAGAAAAGTAGGGAGAGGCTCCACTCACTGGGTATCACAGTGAATAGGATTGCAAGGGTAGTAGCAGACTTGAAAAAAAAACAGGAAGGCATCTGAAAAACAGAAAACTAGCAACAGGAGAGGTTGCATGTTACGTGAAAATGGTGATGGATGTGTCGCTATGGATGTAGGAGGTACCTGATAGCTGGAAAGAGGCTGTTGTAGTCCCAATACATACAGGGGAGGAAAAAGGAAAATGGAAGGAAGAAATCCTTGCCACCGGCTGATAGAGGCCAGCTGCGAGCATAATAACAACAACATAAACAATGTCTTGGTCCTTACATAGATCATGAATGGTTTGACGCTGCTGACAAGAAAGGTGCGAGGTCGTTGGCAGGCTTTACGTTAAGGTTGTACATGCCACTTTCGACAAAATATGAGCGATTGTAAATTTCTATTGGGTGGTCCGCAGGCAGGGGGGGGGCCCCGGTTTAAAGTTAGGGGTTACAGATGGGTGGATGGCGCGCTCAGGGTCGGCAACATAGGTGGTGTTTGTGAACAAGTGCCCGAGGCTCTCGTAGATCGCGTGTGAAAGCCACTGTGTTTTCAACCAAATTGAGGTGGTTGAATTTACGGGGTGGGGGCGAAAGATAGCTCTAGGTAGGGCTCCCATAATACAAAAACAAAAAAACAGGACAAATATTTATTCCTGAAAATTCGAACATTGGACAAAAATTGCCATTACGCATTACTATAGTCAAATTATATGTTTTATATTATAATGAGGATTTATTTGAGAATAAGAATGTGAAAATTGTACATTATTGTTAGCCCCGTGAATTAGCATTCATTTTTTTTTGTTTAACTGAAATCGGGGTTGTAGCAACAAAATATTGGACGTGGTCCAAAAGTTGTGATTAAAAAATTTAATTCTTTATTGATTGCGATTGTTCATTGAAAATATGGACATAATAAAAACTAAAATAGGCCTAGGCCCTACATAGTAACTAAATGGAAATAGTGGAATGAAATGTTCAGGAAATCGACAAAAATGTATTATTTTCGCATTTTTTACAATGTTGATCAAGAAAATTCACCCTAATTAGCATGAATTCGTATATTTCATGCTTATTGCATGAAATAAGAAAAAAGCTTTTATTAGGTGCATAACCTTACCAAAGTTCGAGAACTTTTGTAAAAAGTTACAATTTTCACTTTTGGCTTTAATAGTTAATGCGAATTTCACGGGGATCTAATTATTCTATCACTATAGGCCCTAACTGTTACATACTGAAGTTGGAATGAATGTCAGAAAAGAATAGAATGTCAGGAGTCGGCACTCATGTTTAGATGATTGGATTGGATGAAGCTAAACCCCTACTTGCTGGTAGATATGCCAGCTACTGCGAAATCGCAATCAGCGGCGGCAACCATGTTATCAAGAATGTTATTGTCTTGAACATTCACAGTCATGGTTTTCTTCATGTCTTCTTCTTTTCCTATGCCCGCATTTTTGGCTTACTGGGCCATCATGCATTTTCTGGTTTTCCAGTAGAGACAGGCTTCCTTTTCCTCATAGCTCATGCCAGGTGGAAGGGCATCTACTTCATCTTTAAGACTTGGACATCTCATCAGATGCTCTCTGTTCTGTTCCTCCCTCCCACATAGACTGCAAATACTGCTGTTGGTGATTCCTATTTGATGTAGGTGCTTTCCAAGCAGATCGTGTCCTGTTTGAAGTCTGAACTGTGCAGTAGCTGTTTGTCTATTTGCATCATGTTGCATCCATATTTTTTAGATGAATGAATCTTCTTTAGAATATATTTATTTTGCTGAAGGAGAAGGCCCTAAAGCAGAGCACTTTGCATTTTTACCATACTATAACAATAGCTTTACAGTATCCAACGCCAGCGAGTTTATTTTTCCGACCATAAACTACTGACAATAGAAAAACATGCTCAATTGCTGCATTGTATCCAGGCAGAGTAAATCCAAACTCCACTAATATCCTGAAGGTTTTCACGGGAATATTTTCAATTACAGAACGTTGAAAGACCTGCATCTACTGATCGTTTATTGTTTTATTCTCTTCGTTCCATGTAGTTACATGTTCTTCTGTGAACCGCTTCATGTATCCATACTCGTCAAAGAGTACCGCGTCATCGATGTCCGGCGCAAACTCAAATACTCTCTCCAAGCATTCTATTGTATTGGAACTGGGAAGGTTTTTCAATTGCTATCTCAGACGGAACTGTTAGAATTTTGGTTTCCAAAAACTATTTTCATTTTTGTTACTGAAGTTCAAGTGGATACCAGGAAAACAATTAGCAATCATCCCTTTATGCCAGGAAAGATCGTTTTGGCAACTGTTGGGCGGAGAAAGATTGAATGACAAGATAATGGCAAAGGACTTGTAAATCTATAAGTGAACATAAAGCAGACTTTAGGGGGTAGATAGCCATTTTTGGCGCTCGCAGTGAAACCCATTTAGTAGACTGCAGTGTTCAGCACTTCAGCCCAGTGTTTTGGGTGAATTCTTTGCTAACAGCATTGTCGACCACTGTTCTGTTTGTACATTCAGCTCATCCATTTTGTTCCGATGTGTATGGATTTGTAATGACTAGTTCCACACAGTTTGATTTCAGAAGGTTGCGTTCATCACACTGAAACGCTTTGATCACATTCGTCTGTCAACGTTGGTCTTTAACAATTTCAAACATCTCTACAATTTTCTTCATGGTTTCTGATTTTTCCTTGAGGAAATCAACTATTTGTAGTCACGAATAGTTGTAAGTGAAGCACACAAAGTACTTAGATCCACCAAGTGACACACATTCCATAGGACTGAATAAATCAGCGTGAATGAGTTCGCCAGGTTCAGTCGCACGCTGTTGACGCGATTTGAAGGAGTTTCGATGCTGCAGCTTCAACACACGCTCCACAGAAGTCATTGTCAACAGTAACGTCGATTCCATGTTGTTTAAGAGTTTTCTGTACATGACGTTTGTTTTGATGAGCCAGCCGCTCGTGCCAGATCTGCAGCGCATTCTTAGATGCAAGATTCACTTCGTTGACATATGTCGTTTTAGAAGGTATTACACGGGTCTCCATCTTGAACATTTTTCCAATCCGCACACCTAATGCTTTGACAAGAACATTCTGTATGAATTCACAAGGTCAGTTCTGGATGAATTACAAGTCAACCTGTTGTCAAGCGCAGATATTACGAAAAACAAATATCTACATTCACTCGGCATGTACAGATCATCTTCCATGTGGCACAGTAGCCAGCCAGCCACTGTCGAGATAGATAGCGACGAAACAAAGCCGCTATCAAAATCGGCCATTCAAGAGGCAAACCACGAGAACTGTATCCAAGTATGGCACAGATGCATGGGGCGACGAAACTCCGAAGCCGTCAGAAGACTGGAGAGAGAAAACTTAGCAACGGATATGGCTCTCGGTGACTGCGACACGTTGAGCAAGTGCATTACATGCATGAACCAAAATGCTTATACCATAGAAAAGTGAAAGCGGGCAGAGAACCCCTGGGATTTGTACACTCAGCCCTCTGAATACCGATGAAAAGCGAAGAGCGGGCAGAGAACCCCCTGGGATTTGTACACTCAGCCCTCTGCATACCGATGAAAAGCGAAGAGCTGGCAGAGAACCCCTGGGATTTGTACACTCAGCCCTCTGCATACCGATGAAAAGCGAAGAGCGGGCAGAGAACCCCTGGGATTTGTACACTCAGCCCTCTGCATACCGATGAAAGGCAAAGAGCGGGCAGAGAACCCCCTGGGATTTGTACACTCAGCCCTCTGCATACCGATGAAAAGCGAAGAGCAGGCAGAGAACCCCCTGGGATTTGTACACTCAGCCCTCTACATACCGATGGTATGCCCAAAACATCAGAAAAAAACATTAAAAAAAGGATCCACTTGCCGCGCTGCATCCGAGTATGGAGATACTCGGATCCACTTGCCGCGCTGCATCCGAGTATGGAGATACTCGGATCCACTTGCCGCGCTGCATCCGAGTATGGAGATACTCGGATCCACTTGCCGCGCTGCATCCGAGTATGGAGATACTCGGATCCACTTGCTGCGCTGCATCGGAGTATGGAGATACTCGGATCCACTTGCCGCGCTGCATCCGAGTATGGAGATACTCGGATCCACTTGCCGCGCTGCATCCGAGTATGGAGATACTCGGATCCACTTGCTGCGCTGCATTGGAGTATGGAGATACTCGGATCCACTTGCCGCGCTGCATCCGAGTATGGAGATACTCGGATCCACTTGCCGCGCTGCATTGGAGTATGGAGATACTCGGATCCACTTGCCGCGCTGCATCCGAGTATGGAGATACTCGGATCCACTTGCCGCGCTGCATTGGAGTATGGAGATACTCGGATCCACTTGCCGCGCTGCATCCGAGTATGGAGATACTCGGATCCACTTGCCGCGCTGCATTGGAGTATGGAGATACTCGGATCCACTTGCTGCGCTGCATTGGAGTATGGAGATACTCGGATCCACTTGCCGCGCTGCATCCGAGTATGGAGATACTCGGATCCACTTGCCGCGCTGCATCCGAGTATGGAGATACTCGGATCCACTTGCCGCGCTGCATCGGAGTATGGAGATACTCGGATCCACTTGCCGCGCTGCATCCGAGTA
>OX246737.1:92318626-92408626 GCA_945910005.1 Isoperla grammatica | reverse complement strand
GTCTGTGGTACCACGAGTATTTAATTCACTGCCAGGAGGTCTATTATACGCAGACAAATTGTCAACTATTAAACGGCAATGTAGATTATATTATTTGAATTATTTAGAGAATTAGTCATGGTAAATTTATATTTGTATATATAATTATGATTGAACGAACCACTTATTGTATTTATGCTATTTCTTGTATTTCACTACTCTCTTTGTATTTCTATTTAACCATAAATTATATTTAAATTACATATTAAACTATATATCATAAATTATATCTTTTGTGTGTCACGACCAGTCCGCATACTGCACTTTAATTATATGACTGTCCCACTGACAAACCACTATGTGGTTTAGTGGGAATTAAAACAATTTCTCATATTGTACGTATGTGTGAAACGATTTAATAAAAAAAAAAAAAAAAAAAAAAAAAATTATTATTATTATTATTATTATTATTATTATTATTATTATTATTATTATTATTATTATTATTATTATTATGTCTTTGCTGGTTGACCAGATCCAGCATGATGGCATAATAGCCAATTAGAGGTATTTAATAAAAAAAAAAGATGCAGATTAATTTTAATTTCGACTATTTGATTTGAAATCTACAATTAGAGCCCCGTAAAATACACAAACGCGAAATCATATGATTTTTGTGAATATTGCATTATTTGGTAAAATGTCGGCATTTAATTGCGAGAGAACACCAAAAATATAAAAATGAAAACATGAAATCCGAGAAATTGGCATTATAACACCACAAATAGCGGAATGTTTTGTTCTACGCAAAATAACCACGAAATCTAACAAAACTACCATCTGAATTCCCATTGAAGGGTGAATATTTTTCCGAAACTTGCACAAAGAGTCGTGTTCTCTTATTATTAACAAATTTTGTTTGAATTGAAATAAACTTTGAACACTAATTTTCCACAGTGGGGATAAGAATATTTATTTCGTCAACACGTTTGACTTTACGTGAACATAGGTAGTAGAACTAGCGCGCGTAGTTTGTAGATTGTATCGTACATCACTCTACACAGCTGAAAATAATAACACCGCTAAAGACTGAAATGGTCTATTTTTCAAACGAAATTTGGAAAAAAATAAACCCACTTCCACGAGGCTCTATTGATTACATGTCTGCGGTATCAATGTTGCCATTTTAAATCAATGCCCAGCCTTAGAAAATAAACTAGATGAAAATAATAAACGTAGAACAAAAACAAAAGAGTAGCAAAAAACAAATTTACCTTCGCGGAAAGCCTGCAAACGACCTCGAACTTATTCCGTCAGCAGCGTCAAACCATTCACAGTCTATGTAAGGACCAAGACATTCTCATCCTCACTGCTCGCCAAGGCTCTACGGTCTTACTAATGGACACAGCCGCCTAGATTGCAGATGACAGCCTAATGGCCGACCTAGACACTTACTGCCCAGTTCAAACTGATCTGTCCCTGAAACATCATACCTGCCTACACAGCCGGCCCAAGATGACTGCTCACCCTGCCCACCCCCCGTACCTCGGTCTTCTGTCTATTCCACACAAAACACAAACCCGGCAACCAGGAAGCCCATCGATTCTAATTATGATGCGGCAACCGAAAAGATTCCGGCCTTCGTCGATTTCAAACTCCAATTGTTGATCGAGGAATTAGGCTCTTACAATAAACACTATGATTTCCTTGAGAGACTCAAGGGTCTCCCTAACCCCCTACTTAGAGGCTCAATCCAAGTCACCGTTGACGTCACCTCCCTGTAATCCAACATCCCTATAAGCCATGGCGTAGCAGCCTTAGAAAGCTATCTCAATAAGCGTTAACCAGGGACCAAGCCCACAACCCAATTCATCCTCTCCCTTGCGAAAGTGGTTCTTACCATGAACAAATTCCGCTTCCTTGACTGCCACTTCAACCAGGTCAAGGGTACTGCAATGGGCAGCATACGAACCTGTTCATGGGATCTTCTGGACTAAGGCTAACCAACCCCTGAAGCCGCTATGCTGGTGGCGCTTCATTGATATCTTTCTCGTCTGGCCACATGGAGCTGATACGCTTGATGTTGGGCTGCAGTCCCTAAACAGTAGCTAAGTGATCAGTTGGTGAGACATATAGCCCGTCATTCAAACAACATCCCAAGGTGTAAGACCTGTACCATGCACCCACCCGCTAAGACCTTCACAGCACATCTCACCAATAAAACCTATCCCATCCACAACAACTGCAGCACCAGCAACCTTGTCTACCAGCTGAAATGCGCACGTTGCTCAGTGGAATACACACGGCTGACCACAGACACACTCTGAACAAGAACGAATGGGCATAGGCAGGACATATGAGAATAACACTCTGAGAGACCAGTGGCACTGCAACCCACGGACATGGCATTGGCATGACATGTGAGAGTAATTGGTTGGTTACTTGTCCAGGCTGGTTAGGCCGTTGACTTTTGATTGGCTGGACCACACTGTTGATTGGTTCATCGACAGGCTTGTTGGTTGGTTACTTGTCCAGGCTGGTTAGGCCATGGACTTTTGATTGGCTGGACCACACTGTTGATTGGTTCATCGACAGGCTTGTTGGTTGGTTACTTGTCCAGGCTGGTTAGGCCGTGGACTTTTGATTGGCTGGACCACACTGTTGATTGGTCATCGAAAGGCTTGTCAAGAGGACGAGGGTCTTTTCACTGTGATGCGTTGGCGGCTTCCTTTGGAAAAGATATAATACTTAGAATATGACATATCCATGAAAGCATGATAGGGGTCATCTCCGACAACCACAATCCATATAAATGTATTTTGTTGGTGGTGGTGAGGCAATTGTAAGGACAATGATAGCAGAGCACCTATGACTCGGTGCCTTAGATGAGAGAGAGTACCAGTATATAAAACTAACAAATATGGGTAGGGTGATCCAGGGCCAAAAAGGGATAATTATCAACACTTTTCCTTTTAAAAGTTGGTTTTAGCATCATACATAGTATCAAGTGATTTTTTGTTTTCCATGATATATTTTTGACTGATCATACCAAATCAACAGGAGTTATTTAAAAAAAATGTATTCATTTTGGGTCAAATATGACATATATACAGTGAAACTTCTTTATAACAAAATCTCTGGGGCCAGATTATTATTTTGTTCGATGAGCATAGCCAATCCCTCCATTCAACTCGATCAGCATGTGTGTGTGTGTGTGTGTGTGTGTGTGTGTGTGTGTGTGTGTGTGTGTGTGTGTGTGTGTGTGTGTGTGTGTGTGTGTGTGTGTGTGTGTGTGTGTGTGTGTGTGTGTGTGTGTGTGTGTGTTTGTGGTCAGGGGGGAGGGGGGGGGGGGGGTACAACGTACGAGGTACAACTCAAGTTTTCAAGTGTTGGTTTATTTCCCGGCTGAGCTAGGCTAACAGTAAGAGGGCGAGGGTACTGTTAAAATTTGGCGCCCAACGTGGGGCACATACTAATTGCATTTACCCCAAGAGAAAAAAAAAAATTGAACCAAACACTTAAAAATTTGAGGTGTAATTATAAGCTCGATTAATTTGAACGTTCGCAGAGTCACTGCTGACTATGGACAGGATGCAGGGGGAGGAGGTTCAGAATGAAGTAGGGAGGAGTATAGAGGAGAGTGTTCAAGAGGTAGAGGTCAGGTCTGTTGATTTGAACACAGTGGCGGCTCGTGGGGGTTATGGGAGGTGGAGCTGTAATACAACATGTGAATTTCTTCTTCAGAGACACAATGACGTACACGCCCCCCCCCCCCCCCCCCCCCCCGAAACGAGAACGAATGGCACTTTTGACTAAATAATATCAAAGATATTATCGAGCTGCATAACGTTTGTTATGTGTTTTTTAGAACCGTCATGTACTGTAATTTTATTTAACATGGGGCTTAGCTCCGTTACACCTGTTTTCGTCCACGATGGCTTCGCCCCAAAAAGAATGCATGCAAAACAGAATGCATTCTTTACACTGTAACCACACACCCAATCAAACATAGTATAATAACAGTTTTGGAATTTATGTTCCTACTGCTTGCTGTTACTTTTACTGGCCTGTTTTATAGTGAGTTCTGGGGTTTGGCGACCTGATTTTTTAATCTCCAACTTTTCTTCAAGTCTATGAGAAGCAAAAGGTCTGTCCAATAATACAGCTACAGAATTCATTTTGATCTGATTCATATTAAGTGTTACTTTTTAGTCGATCGATATCGAATACCGTGCTCCGCGCCATACATAAAATGGAACATGGTACACAGGTGCTAGGCCATGTGCTTCGCCACACATAATGTTAGTTTAATGTTTGCTATTAAATTACTCACCGATGTAATGCGGAATAACACACGCAAAGAACACCACGCAATATAATAACGTCAACACAAATCATACGAAGCACTATTTTACATTGGTTATGAGACACAACAGGCTATTCATAACACAACACCGAACCGAAACTATTTGCAAAGAACTGTAACAGCAGCCGACAGGTTGACGACACAATGTAATCTCAAAGGCTGATAATAAAATGAATGAATGAATGGACTCGCTGTGAGAATGAACCAATCACAGCTGTGCGTGGTAAGGTGGACTCACTCTATAGCTTGGCAAGGGAAGCTCGCCGGCTGGACATTGCATATCGCTGTTTGAAACACAGAGCACCCGCGCCGTAAATTTGTGGATAGAAAACTCCTTCGCGGGGTGAAGGGAAACGCGCGGGAATAGCTAGATCGAGCAGAACCGCTCACAGCGCGCAGTGCAGAATACACATACTGCCGCCACGGACGCCATTGGGGATACACGTAATCGTGCTGTACTTGCAAATAAAATGCATCAAAAACCACACATCAAACAAGGTCTTGTAAGTTTAGCCATTTGGTCAATATTGGGGAAATACATAGATAAGTGAAGTTTCTCTCAAATTTAGGTGGCGCTACAGCGCCACAGCGCCTTACGTAGAGCCGCCACTGTTTGAACAGTATAATGGAGATGATAATTAAGATGAATGGTGATATGAAGGATATGAATGTGGGATTACGTAAAGACAATGAGGGAATACGGAAGGACATTGTGGGATTACGTAACGACAATGAGGGAATACGTGAGGACATTGTGGGATTACGCAACAACAATAAGGGAATACGGAAGGAAATGGGGGAAATGAAGTCCGAATTGAAGAAAAGCTATGAGGAAAAATGTGATAAAATGTTTTATGGGTTGGAAACTAAATTCACAGCTTTGAGGACTAAGGTTGAGGATGAGATCGAGGTTATTGACAATAAAGTCGATGGCTTAGTAGAAGAGATGGTGGATTTTAAAGGTAGGTCAGAAAAGATTGGAGATAAGGTTGTAAAGGTTGGCGGTAAGGTCAATGAAGTAATTGAGGAATTAGGGGTGTTCAAAAGAGATGTAGATAACAAGGTCGGAGAAATAAAAGGAAGTTCCGATGTGGGAATTAGTTCAGAATGCGTAAAAAATTTCGACAATTGCCTGATTTACGGATGAAAGATGATAAGTTTGGAACGATTTGGAGTGATATTCATACTAATGTTGGTGCTCATAGCAATTATATGATTTTCAACAACATGTTGTTCTTCAAATTGGACAATAGTAAGGAGATTTTGAGGTTATGTATTCCACAATGTCTGGTGTCGGAAGTGATCATGAGTGTACACGAAGAGATTGGTGTTATTAGAGAACTTCTTTTTCAGTAATATGGCGCGATTGAATAGGAAGTTGATTGCATGTTGTGATTTATGTCAACGTACGAAACATGCAAATAGAACGTCACATGGGATTTTTCAGCCTATTTTGCCTACGAACATTGGGCAATTGGTGGCAACTGATAGATATGGTCCTTTACCTACAGGCTTTGGAGGGGTACGATATGAACTGGTGTTCATTGATGTTTTTTCAAAGTTAGTGTCGTTGTACACGTTAAAGCAACAAACGGCTCGGGCTATTTCACAGAAAGTGACAGTTTATTTTGACACAGGTCAACCATGTATCTAATCTCTTTGACAGGTGATGATTTGGTCCCTAATGTAGCCTATTGTTGTCGACTCTGTAGTGACATTGTTACTAGGATTATAGGTTGGTGTTGGTTATGGTGCAAAGTTATGAATGTGTTTTTTTTTAATCAACAATTTAAAATTGTTAATTGTTGACAATTGTTGATTCTGGAAGAGGGGATTGATATCCAATTGTTAGAAGTGTATTGTACTATTAACATTGCATTGTGCTGTCATTCGAGTTTCAGGTTTCATAAACTTTCATTTTAGCATTTGAATTGAAGGGGTCAGTGAACGGCATTGTTGTAGTTTACAGGTTTAGAAGGGGTAGGGCTATTTGAAGGGGTAATACGGATTTCCAATTATAGATTTAAAGGGGTTTTTCTGAGTTTTGATGTTAGCAAAAATATAAAAAAATATAGATACATTTTGTCATCTTCATTTTTTTTATTTTTGGAAGGGGTATGATATAACGACCTACGACCATGGAATTTTTTAAAGTGGAGAACGTTGGAGATAAATTTTTTGAATTTTTTTTATAATTTCAATTAATAAATTCATAATATAAAAAAATTTGAAGGGGTATTGTAAAGTACCGTCTATATGCATTATCCACTAGGCTGTGCATAGAATGCAGTGACTTTGTGCATTATCCACTAGGCTGTGCTTAGAATGCAGTGAGTTTGTGCATTATCCACTAGGCTGTGCTTAGAATGCAGTGACTTTGTGCACGTGTGAATTTGTAGAGAGCTTTGGTAATATCAATAAAGAACTTGCATTGTTACATTGCATAGCAACGGTTGTTGACATGTAACTAAGGACAATACAGAGGAAGATAGTGAAAAGTGAGCCTAGAGAGAGGAAGTGGTGTTGAAAGCTACACGGAACAACTTCAAGAACTCGAGTCTTTGAGCCTTACAATAGGGAAGTCTCACGCATTTTTTTTATTTGCTTACTGGTTACCTCAAGTTAAAATAAACGGGAACTAGTTGGTTTCGGCTCGAAAGGTGCATTAACATCGCTTTAACAGCAAGTCAAAGATATTGCTGTCAAAACACGCTCAGAAACGAACCTGCGCCATCTTGCTCGTGATTAAAAGGTTCTGACGTCATATGTCAGTAAACAATAATTTTATATCATACAAATAGTACTGAAATCCCACCCTTTAGTAGATTATTGCTCTCATAAGACTTTAACTGAACCAACGTTTATTTCTAGTTAGTAAATGAACACTGCTCAACATTAATTAACAACAATATGTTAAATAATTGCATTATTTTAAACACGTTTTGGTACATACTGTATAAAAATGTATTTTCTGAAGAAAACAGTGGTATAAAAGGCATCGTTGTAAAGTCACTGCATCCTAGATATTGTAAAATATCCAATTTAATATCGTTGATATTATTAAGAATACTTCAAGGAGGCAGTTGTTTACATGAGGAATGACGTCAAGAGCCGTTTTTCAATTACGAAACGGGAAGTTCCAAATTTCAATCTTAAAATGCTAATAGAATTGGAAATATACGCTTCTCAGATATAAAAATTGTACCGCCCGTATGTTTAGATAATGATCTTCCATTTTTAGGTACTTTGAGGAATATTTATTTTTGGTGAGACTTCCCCATTTCTCTAGTTATCAAAACTAGTATTACCCAGACGTCAACTACGCCTGCCCCGTTAAATGGGACGGTGATTTCCGAAGCGTTTGTTGCACACGATCAACCACTGGAGCCAAGGGAAACAGAAACCAAAGACCAATAATAAGGACATTTTGGAAATCCTACAATGGACGCCTGCTTGAGAAACCAAGGTTAGAAGAAGAAATACACCTATAACTGGAGCTGGTACTGTCTGTAGATCTATTTGTGACAAGTTATTATGTGAGCATTTGTTGTCTGTGTGATACAATATAAATTAAATAATACAACTCAAGTTTTCAAGTGTTGGTTTATTTCCCGGCTGAGCTAGGCTGACAGTATAGAGGGCGAGGGTACTGTTACATAGGGATGCGCAATTCTCTCGAAACACTATTACGTATACTGGGTAAATGAAGGGGAGGGAGGGGGGTGAATCAAGAGTGATAATGGGAAGTGGATTAAATATATATATTAACCTAAATACAAACACCTAAACCGAACAGCATCCATTACTTTTATGAATAGCAATGATGACAGCAAACTTCCATGCCTCAACCCGTGCCCTTGTGTTATTTGGAACCATCCCAACCTCCTAAACTGTGTTTTTACACAGCTTTCGCAATCTCTGTACATGCTTCTAACTCAGTCCGTCAGTCCTTTGTCCACTCCTTTTCTTTTCATGCTTTAACACACTACCTTCCTCAGAACACTGTCATGCCTTTTCAATGTCCAGGAACACCATACTCATTCTTTTATCTAACTCCCAACTTCTTTCCATAGCTTGTCACAGTACAAATATCGGGTCTATAAATATAGGTCATATTACTACGAAACGTTGATTCCGAAGCAATGAGCTTACCTATCCCAATGCCCCACACATACATAAATAACACTGTTGCTATCATACCTGATTTTTCTGGCATTTATCTCTTTGGGATGGTGTTCCATGTCCACAATCTCTTTTGGGGGGATTCCATTTCCACAACTGCAATTACATTTCATAAATCAATTATTATTATACACAATGGTTTTATGATGGACTCATTATAGTAACTTTGTTACTGGACCTGAATCAGCTAAATAGTAAATCAATTTGAACATTCTAGTTTTCATCTTATTACTATTAATATATAATTACTACCTAGTTTTAAGCTTTTTTATGTAAAATATTGACAACACCTATATATATAGGCCTACTATGTTTATGTCCATTGGAAGCAATAAACATAAATCCATACATACATACAATGTACCCCTGAAATAGCCACAGAAATTGGCGGTGGGCAGCCATTCTAGCACTAAAGTTTTGAATTTTTACATTGTTCAGATTATTGATGCGACTGTGGATGTGTCACTGCTTAGCAATAGGAGCTAAAATGGCAGACAATATCAAAAACCAGAAATAAGAACCGCAGATGCGTTTTGTTTTCCAACAATGTTGCACGTCCAGTAACGAAGTCTAGTAGTTAAGTCCATGACCATACCATGCACACCTTTGCCAGTACGGTCTACTTAAAGACCAATGCTGTTTGACCAGTGGCGTAGCTAGGGTCATAAAATGACCCGGGTAAGGTGAGGATCTGGGCCGCGATTCTGAATGGGCGTCGATAAGTTTTTGTCGTTAAAAGAAGGCGATGAGCCAATCACCGCCTTGCATTCGTCTACTGTAACGACAAAAAGCATGCGTTAAACTTATCACGGCCATTAAGAATCGCACTGCTAAACAACTTAAGGGACTCATGATGGCTAACAGGGGTCTGGGGCGGGCCACAAAAGCTGGACAAAATTTCTTTGGACTGTTTTTTAAATATCAAGGACCTAAAATGGGTTTTAAGCAAAAATATATAGCTCCCCCTACTATGCATTGACAGAAGTATATATATATACTTCACTATATGTTTACACTCCTGTATATATACTAGCGATCAGTTCAGGAATCATATTTTGAATCGGGTACCAGATTTATTACCCAGGTATACCGGCAACCAAAAAAAAAAAGAGGTTTGGCTAATTTTAATTTGTGGATAGATTTTAAAATGATGGGAAGCAAATAATACCCAAAGGATAGTAATGTAATGAAGTTTAAGACAATAAGTAGGCACAACCAAAGATTACTGAGTGGGGAAGATGTTTCATCGCCGTGTTAAAATATCTGCGCGAGTTTTAGCAAAACTTTTTAAGTCTCACCACTAGTTTGAATTCTCACCGCAAGGAGCGCTAGCCATGCACGTTTGACCAAGGTCCACTAAATCCCCTGGCGGCTACTAGCGATCTAGTAGACCTTGCGTTTGACTTCGTTACCGTTAAACAAGGTCTACTAGATCGCTAGTACATGGCAGGGGATTTAGTGGACCTTGAGTTTTAAACTTTTGGAAGAGCGACTCTGGCAGTGAGAATTCGAACTACACGTCGGACTTAGAAAATTTCGCTCAGACACGCGCAGACAAATTCCCATATGGATGAACTATCTTCCCTAGTTTGTAATCTTTGGCCCAACACTATAAACTGTAGTAGGAACTATTATATACAGTTAAAACTCAAAGAAAGTAGGCCTAGGACAGAAGGAACAACAAATAATAATTAAGATTAATGACTATGTATTTTCCATATCAATTACCACAGTGGCAAATTTCGGGTTCAATCGCGGCTGGTTTATTGCTCTCTTTGTACGAGGTTGTAAACTTCAATCATGTCGACAGTTTCTCCAACCAGCAAGATTGGTGGATACATAGCTTCCAAAAGCAAATGACTTCCGATTATTTTGTCCTCGAAATAACCTAAAATCCAAATTTACGTCAAGAACCGAATTTGAGGATCACTAAAGCTAATAATTGAAACTAATAATTGTGCTTAATTGTTGATACAGTGGGGATAATAAGGTATTTTTTGCGCTCTCATTGGAGGCCGATATGGTTTGGAGCTGCACGAACGTACTAACAAGGGATGGTGAGTACTTTGCGGAAGAAAGGCATGTTTGACATATGGTCTCTAATGACACCAACAACTTCTTTTGAGGTTTGATTTTACAACTGTGTAGGTTGAAATGGAAAATACTCTAATATCTTGATAAAACACTGCAGGGTATTAAAAAAAATATTTGCATAGTAAAATATCCAGGTTTTTAAGAAAGGATCTGGGTCTTACCCAGGTAGTCACACTGACCACTAGTTTGTACACATCTCTGCTCCCACTTCTGGGATTTTTGAAAGGTATTTGTAAAGATGACGAACTTTATGTTTTTTTATTTATTCAATTTGAAAGTGTAATTTATTTCTATTTTTAATTGATGTATTACTTTTATTGTTCTAATCATACAACTCTAAAAATAAATGACAGCTTCAAATTGAATGATAAAAAAACAAAAACACATAAAGTTTGTCATCTTTACAAATACCAAGGAAAATCATTCTTCATAATTATTCCGTACGTACATACTCCGTAATTCGTACGTTTTGAAGAAATAGTCCAATGCGAGTGTACGTCGGGTTTCTCGCCTTCTACGATCTAGCGACACGCGTATTATGGGGTACGTATAATAAAATCTAATTATGACTTTCAAAGATACGTTTATACCTGGCTACAGACCCCTACATGCCAATTGTGTTTGCTCCTAGGCAGGGGATCGAACCGAAAATATTTTATTTCGTTTCGGTTTTTGGATCGGGAGAATCATATCGGTTCGGTTTTCGGTTTGAGGAAATAAAAAATAACGGTTCGGTTTGAACCAGTTCAGCAATGTCCTTATTTGACATTTTCAAAGTGAGGAAATAGCATAAAAAAAGATAACTTTTTTTTGTAATACTGTGATATCGGATCTCTTACCTTCATGATCACATTGCAGTTTGTATCTGGCACGACGACTCATTTGTGTTGCGTTCAACTTAAAAAAGTTGCGCAACACATTTTCTTTTTTACTACCCATATCTACGAAACGGAAGCTGAAACGCGACTGACATAAAAGTAACAGTGCATAGTCATTCGCCACAAAAGTTTGCTTTACGTTCGAGGGTGGGGTTTGCACGTGTTTTGACTGCGGAGTCTCGTCTTAAACCCGGTAATTATCAGATTAGTGTCAACGGTCAAGACTCAACATAATATTTATGTAGGCATATTTATCTCCAAGGTTCTTGACTTTTAACTTCCAGGAAAGTGGAAACCAAAATCTTCTTTCGGTGCGTTTTGTGATCTTCGCCGAACAAAGGTCCTCCTTTGTAAATCAGTTTTTATAACTGAATAGGATAGACATTAAATAAATAAATAAATAAATAAAATAAATAAATGAATAAAACACATCTTCCAATTGTTAACAAAATGTCAACCAACTATCATGGTGTGGAAGGTTGGGACTTGTGAGTTGTATTTCACTGTAGGCTACGTCACAGGTGTTACCATTATTTATACTTTCCGTTCCTATTATTGCAAATATAAAAGGAACTCAGCCGTCCATCGAGTATAGTCATCACCAACCTTCCAAAAAAAGACCTCCCCAATCCCAGTGGAACAAATCGCAGAACTTCCAAAAATATGTTTCCCCTTTGCATTCTTTGTTTTTATATTTTTATTTTCATTGCAATTTTGAGATTTTGATATACGGAGGCTTGTACCGAAAAGAACCGAAAAAAACGATAACTGAAACCCAAAATATCGGTTTTCATTTCGGTTTACGGTTTGACCACTTTTTCATAATGGTTTTCGGTTCGGTTTTCGGTTCAGGAAAAATAACGGATTTTTCTGGTTTTCGGTTCGAACCGGTTCGATCCCCTGCTTCTAGGAAACACAAATTACTGGGGAGTATTATGAAGTCAAAATAAAGTTTTGAAAATTAGTTAGATAGCAGTTGTGTTTAGAGTAGACTCAACTTTCGAGAAAGGATACTTATAATTTGATACACTCAATTTTCCATTCACAAATTGCTAGCTTGCGAGAGGGATTTTCAAGGAATGGTGGCGGTAGGCCCATAAGCATTCTAAGGTGTTTTAAAATGTGATGTATTATAAAATCATGATCCCCAACAAAAAACTAGTTAGTGAAATACCATAAGACAATGATAGAAACATCTAGTTACATTGCACTCATTTGCCACAGCAATTCAAAATATCTAATATAATTAAGTTAGGGTTATTCCATACCATTTCACCATATTTTAGAAAAGGTTGCAGCACAATTTTAGAGAAAAATCAAATTTAGTACACTTAATACTACATGACTTGAGAGCCCAGAAACAAATTATTGTCATCTGTGTGGTAGGAGGGGCCAAACGGCTGTATATATGCAAGTAGGGAGTAAGAATATAGGGAACCCAAATGCTTACCTGGTTGGTGACTGCAGGGGTCTCATAGATAAAATTAGAGTTTACATATAAAAGAATTCAGACAAAAAACGTGGAGACTGTTTCGGCCAAACAAGGCCTTGTTCACTCAATGGGTGCAGAGGGATGACTCATCCCTCTCAATAGATGGTATGTAGTTGGGTTATTAAAAAGTAGATATAATGAAAGCTTGGTACAGGTAATCAAGTGTTTATTGCTTTCGTCTACAACTTTTAGCTCCCGAGTTATTTTAGTTACCGCTAACCCTTTAAAAAGAGACATTTTAGCAACGCGCTTCCGACCTTTCAAGCCCACAAGTCCCCGAGGTCATGAAAAAACAAAAATTGGTTTTGGACTCTCAAGCATGTAGTAGTATGTTCTGAAATGGTGCTGCGACAGGTGCTCGGTGAAATGGCAAGGAATGACTCAGACTTTGATACCAAACACTTTGAAACCAGATTTTGCTGTTAGCGCAACTCAAATTCACATGACTCATTGAGTCGAGTCATTATCCATTTTACCTAGAGGAAGAGGGGTGATGTAAATAGTAAATACGCGCATACAGCGCACTCACCGGAGATGTCCCGAAATTGCACGAAACTGTTCCAGCGCACAGTCTTCTTTGGCTTGGTTCCTAAAACAATGTGTAACATATATTAGTCACCATAAATCCACTCTTTTCGACAATTTATCAAGTGCATCTGTATTATTTTCCTAAACTTTTACTGGCATCTAGTAACTTCTATATATGTTCAAAACTGTCATATTACTCAGCAAACCCATGTCTTCTATTGACAGACCCAAAATAAAGACCCGTTATTTAATCTTTCGAACACAACGGTCTACTATTCAGGTAAGCTTTGATATATACATGAGAGGGAAAGAAGGATAAAAGCTAACAGCATACCTGAAACCCTTAGGCGGGCCACCTAGAGAAGAAATTCAAAAAACCACAAAGGCAAAAGAAAATGTTCTGGGCACTTTGAATACCATATTGGTCACCAGAGGACGCGGCCTGCCTAAGGGACTCAGGTAAGCTGTTGGCTTCTATCCTTCTTTCCCTCTCATGTGTACTAGCCTTTAGGCCTCATCTCTATATTTTCCTATGTCTTCTTCTCAAATGCCCACATTTGGCTATTATGCCATCATGCTGGATCTGGTCAACCAGTAGAGACACGCTTCTTTCTCCATAGCTTCATTTAGATAGGAACCTGATATAGATGAAACAGCACATGCAAAAATGCTTTTCAATCATCTAGGCACGGTTTATTCCAAAGACGTGATCTTCAGACAACAGAAATAAACTATTGAAATAATATAGCACTCAACCTGAGGAGGGTGCTGAGTTTCAAGGAGCAGGGGGTACTAATGGGGCGGAGGTTGGCAGAGCTGCCTGAGAAAGGGCACGCCTGACAGGACAGGGTCTCTCCTTGCCATTACCCCCTGGGACCACAATCATGCCTACCTTCAACACCATTTGGAGGTGCAACATCCAGGTGTTGGGGGCCCTTGGTCACCTTCTTTGCCTTCGGGTCGGAAGCCTTCTTCGCCCTGGGAGCGGCCGCCTTCGGAGACTTGGCGGCGGCCTTCTTTGGCGAGGTCTTCTTCTCGGGCGCCTTCTTTGCCTTCGGGTCGGAAGCCTTCTTCGCCCTGGGAGCGGCGGCCTTCTTTGGCGAGGTCTTCTTATCGGGCGCCTTCTTTGCCTTCGGGTCGGAAGCCTTGTTCGCCCTGGGAGCGGCCGCCTTCTTTGGCGAGGTCTTCTTCTTTTTGGCGGGCGTCGCGGCCGTGGCCGACACTCCCGACGAGGTGGGGGCGGCACGTTTGGTTGCCGACGCTCCCGATGAGGTGGGGGCGGCGGCCTTCTTTGGCGAGGTCTTCTTCTTTTTGGCGGGCGTCGCGGCCGTGGCCGACGCTCCCGACGAGGTGGGGGCGGCACGTTTGGTTGCCTTCTTCACGCCGCCGGCGGCGGACGACGGGTTGCCGCCCTCGGGTTGTGGTGAAATGTGGTATGTGAAGGTCATCTGTTTAACAGAACATTGGTTAAACGACGATAAAAGAATGGTGAGTAAAATTCCGAAATTTTTGCTGGGATCCTGTTTTGTGAGAGAAACCTTTATTCATGGTGGAACATGTATTTTTGTACATGAGGAGGTAGTGTTTAGTAAACTAACGAATATAAAGTCACTCAGTGTGGAAAAGCATTTTGAATGCTCTGCAGTAGAAGTTAAAAATAAACACTCTGAGACACTTATAATAGCATGTAGGCCTATCTATAAAAGTCCCAATGGGGATTTTCGAGTTTTCATAAATAAGCTGGATGACATGCTTAGCAAAATTAGTACTTTTAAAAAGGAGATATTTATATATGTGGAGATTTGAATGTCAACTTCCAAGCCTACTCTACTCAGAATTGGAACATCTTTTTCTCACGTACAATATGCATGCACTATATCATTCCCAACCAAAACAACGACCACCACACAAAAAACTATTGACAATATATTTACAAACACAGTTCAAGATAATAAAAGAAACCACACAACTCTTATTCATAATGCCATTTCTGACCCCGACGGAGTGTTATTCACAACAAGGATAGGTCTATAAACTCCCTATTAGTCGAACAAGGCGCGGTGTATACAATAAAGAAAACATTGAGCGTTTCCTTTGTGCCCTAAGCCTCGAAACTTGGACAGAAGTTTTTGAGGCTCAAGGTGCCAACAGTAAATATAATGCATCTATAGTAGCATCATTAATCACCTAAATAACTGCATACCTTTTAAAACATAACACAAAGCCCAAAAATCACCTTCATATGTTTCCCATAAATCAAACTCTAGCCAAAAAAAGTCAACATAATGCATGTCAAATACTGTATAATAGACTACCTAATTTTATCTAGCGAGAAACTAATGTGGACACTTTCAAATCCAAGCTTCATAAATATTTAGTTACACACTCTTTCTAGAGTGTGTCAGAATTACCAAAAAGCAAAAATGGTTCCGTAGCAGGCTAATTAGTAAAAAGATTTTAGGGTTGTGTGTATGATGACTTGAACAATGTGGTATAGATTAAGACAATGTACTTTTATTGTATGTTTATACTTGTATTTCCCTGTATTGTACCACTTACATTTCCAATTTTAGATCTTTGTATCTGGTCAAAGGAAGAAAGTAAACAACTTAACTAACCTTAGACGGTGCCACCCGACTTTTTGCCGGGGGGGCATGCTCGGAGGGGGCATCTTCTGCCCTTTTCCTCTTCAGCACCTGCATCAGTAAACACACAACTATCACTGCCTGTGCTGCCTCTCCTCGCTCCACACGCTGCTTCTGCTCAATCTTATCCCGTTCCATCGCCTCACGGACCTGCAGCGCCTGCTTCAGTACACACAACTATCACTGCCTGTGCTGCCTCTCCTCGCTCCACACGCTGCTTCTGCTCAGTCTTATCCCGTTCCATCGCCTCACGGACCTGCAGCGCCTGCATCAGTACACACAACTATCACTGCCTGTGCTGCCTCTCCTCGCTCCACACGCTGCTTCTGCTCAATCTTATCCCGTTCCATCGCCTCACGGACCTGCAGCGCCTGCTTCAGACACACAACTATCACTGCCTGTGCTGCCTCTCCTCGCTCCACACGCTGCTTCTGCTCAGTCTTATCCCGTTCCATCGCCTCACGGACCTGCAGCACCTGCTTCAGTACACACAACTATCATTGCCTGTGCTGCCTCCCCTCGCTCCACACGCTGCTTCTGCTCAGTCTTATCCCGTTCCATCGCCTCACGGACCTGCAGCGCCTGCGTCAGTACACACAACTATCACTGCCTGTGCTGCCTCTCCTCGCTCCACACGCTGCTTCTGCTCAGTCTTATCCCGTTCCATCGCCTCACGGACCTGCAGCCCCTGCGTCAGTACACACAACTATCACTGCCTGTGCTGCCTCTCCTCGCTCCACACGCTGCTTCTGCTCAGTCTTATCCCGTTCCATCGCCTCACGGACCTGCAGCCCCTGCGTCAGTACACACAACTATCACTGCCTGTGCTGCCTCTCCTCGCTCCACACGCTGCTTCTGCTCAGTCTTATCCCGTTCCATCGCCTCACGGACCTGCAGCACCCGCTTCAGTACACACAACTATCACTGCCTGTGCTGCCTCTCCTCGCTCCACACGCTGCTTCTGCTCAGTCTTATCCCGTTCCATCGCCTCACGGACCTGCAGCGCCTGCATCAGTACACACAAGTATCACTGCCTGTGCTGCCTCTCCTCGCTCCACACGCTGCTTCTGCTCAATCTTATCCCGTTCCATCGCCTCACGGACCTGCAGCGCCTGCGTCAGTACAAACAACATCTCCTATAACAGCAATCATAAAAAGAATCTCCACAGAAATTCGCGAATCAACTACCAAAAACCAGTAGCGGATTTAACGGTCAGCCCGGTCAGCGGACGCTGACCGGGCCCCGGCCAATCCGGGCCCCCCGCCCCTTAGCGACACACTCAAAAACACACGAGCTGAGATCCATTCACCATAGGCACTGTCGAAACTTATCATAGCAAATACTACCAATAAAATTATATTTTAAAAAGAATGTTTCAAAAAGAATGATTCTGTTTATAGGGCTCAATAAAGCCTTCGTCGGGTCGCCCACGTGTTTTGACGGTACACAGCGGCGGAAACAACCCCACAGTTTAACGTTCAAACTCGTTAAAATAAATTTATAGAAAAACCTGGAAATTTCGGCAAATATGAGGGTTGATATTTACAACCCAATAACTGTCCGTATGTCTATAAAATGACAATTACTTGCTTTGAAACACCCAACCTCTCCTCTACTCAGTATCAGTCGGTTTCTGGGTCTCATGTGAAACAGTCCAGTGACACTTAGTTCGTGTGTCAACTGTGCTTTTTTAATTTAATTTAAACAAAAGTAAAATGTGAGCGTGGTATACGTTTTAAAGATGAGTGAACAGACAAAATACAAGCATAAGACCCGGCAAAAACGAAAAGATAAAGAGCGCGCACTTCTTGTAACTGCCGGCAATGACCCTAAACAAAGAATATTAAGTTTATGTGTTGGCAATAACTCGCGTGTGTCAATTGGCGCTGGACATAAATTAAACACGTCGAAAATTCGAGTGAAATTCAACCCACTTTGGAAATCGAAAATCAAACAAGTGCTTCTCATTACACACCTATAACAGGAAACCTCGAACCTTGTAGTAACACTCCTACCGTGTTAAACAGTTATTCTCAAAACAGCGCAAAACCCATTTCCGCTTATTATGACGATACAGTGAATATAGAAGTTCAAGTGGAATCACAAAGATCTAGTGTAAGAAAAGTGTAGCTTTTGCGTTGTCTAAAAACTACGTGTCTTGCACCAAAGTAAAAAAATTGCAGACCAATCTAACATGTTTGAGCTAACTTTTCTTGACTGATAAAGCTCTGTTCAGTGGATCAGTTATTTCAAATGATCAACTTGACATTCTTATTGTTAAAAAGCCTTCTCAACCCATTGGAAGTGACATGTCAAATTTAATATATCTTAAAGACGACGGCAATCGTAGTTGTTCGTCCTTTTACTATTTCAAAATAAATTCTACCAACGAACTATGAATCCTATAATATACACTATGAAACAAACACGGCTAATTGATCTTGCGGATATGCATAGGAAAAAACTGTCGAGAGTTCGGACTTATTTCAACTGTTGGAGCTTTTGCCAGGAAAAACTCGAGAAGAGGGTGTCATGTTAAGAGCTGCATCACTAGTTTGAACTTAATAATGAGGGGTAGGCCTATGTAACCAGTTTCTCCCACCCTGACCCAACCTTACACATATTCACATGTGACATGACCCAAGTTGTGTTAAGTATGACTGTCGAACTAGCCAGGTGTCTCGGTACCTTGGGCGTGACATGACCCAACTTGTGTTAAGTATGACTGCTAAGCTAGCCAGGTGTCTCGGTACCTTGGGCGTGACATGACCCAACTTGTGTTAAGTATGACTGTCGAACTAGCCAGGTGTCTCGGTACCTTGGGCGTGACATGACCCAACTTGTGTTAAGTATGACTGCTAAGCTAGCCCGGTGTCTCGGTACCTTGGGCGTGACAACGGACGGGCTGGAAGGTGTCGGCTGGGGGTCGACATCGGACGGCGGCGGCGGCATCTCGCTCAGGTCGACAGCCTGGCCGTTCTCCACCGCGGCGATGACGGGATCGAACTGTTTGGCCACCCTGAAGTATCTGAGCGCCGTGTCGGTATCTCCGGCCTTCTTGGCAGCCACGGTTGCTCGCTTGTACTCGTCCCTGCGCGCCGCGAGGGCGTTCAAGACCTCGGGGTCTACGGGAGGGGGCGGGGCCGGCCTGGAGGGGACCGGTGCTGGCTCCTCATTCGCTGTCGGCTCTTCGCTCGCTGACGGCTCTTCGCCCGCTGACGGCTCTTCACTTGCTGCCGGGCGTTCCACCCTCGCACCCACACTGATCGCCACGGGCGGGGGAATCTCCTCCTCATTGACCACTCGCCCCGCCTTGGCCTGCTTCAGCTGTGCGGTCAGAGTCTTGATCCCCCGACCGAGCCTCCGCGCTCTCGAAGAATCGCCCACTGTCTTCGCGTTTGCCTCCGCCTCCCGATACATCTTGAGTCTCTCGTCGAGCGTGGCAACCAGGCCCCCGCCCCCCTCGCGTCTGGGGGGCGGTTCGACCTTGGGAGGGGGCGGGGGTGGTTCGTCATCCTCCGCTTCGTTGAGGGCGGAGAGTTTGTCCAGCAGGTTGGGGTCATCATCGCCCGACAGTTCCTCGTCCGAGGGGATGTCTCTCATGCTCGCCGCGATCATGGAGTCAAGGTCATGCACGGGTGCAGCTCTCTTGGGCGCGGCCGCTACTCCACAGACAGAAACAATCACTTTCTATTAAAACAGACTGTACCCTATGTCGAGCTACCCTGCGAAACACCTGATTTAGGTAGGTTAAATAGCTGTAAAAAGTTCCACTATGCTTCACATAGCTCCCACTAAGGTGGAAAATGGAAATAATTTATTGGAAAATAGAAACATTCATGAGAGAGAGCACTAAATTATCCATTCTAAGACATATTTTGTTTTACTTTGTGTCAGTTGTAGGCCGTTAAGCAGTTTACAGCTATTTAACCTATAGAAATCGGGGCTTCCGCAAAGTAGCTTACACGGCCATAACACTTTGGGTGCTGGACGTTGTAGGCAGGTCCTTCCCCTGGTGCTGGAGGTTTTTGCCACTTTTCTCGATATTGTACCGAAGGAAGTATGGAAGGTGTGGGAGTTATACATAAAAAAAAGCTTGACTCTTGGTCTTCAAAACAATTTTTTTTTTAAATATATTTTCATATGAATAAATCATAATTTTGTAAAAAAAGTGACAATTTTGGAGTTAAGAAAAATAAAAAAAAAATTTGTATTGACTTATTTTGAAGCTAGAGCATTTTCACTCTCTACTGATAATAATAATTAGAATAAAAATAGGTTACTACTACTAGCCTACTGGTACTAGAAGCCATTCGCACTATTCATGCAAACATCCAGAAATGTTGGCGCCAACAGAAAATAAAAGTGGCTGCCTATGCCATCAACGGTAAACAACAACACCAATGTTCTCGCAAAATGCGAGCGGCGTAGAAAAACGTCGGCAGTCACAAGAACGTTTGATATAGGGCCTATGCAAGGCCGTCTAGATATATCGCTTCGCTCTCCAGGCCTGCAACTGCTTGGCGTGACGTTCCGAGCATAGGCGGACTGGCGAGCGGCCATAGCATGGCGCGCATAGGAATAATACGGCGCGCAAACAGTATTTGCCTTATAAAACAAAGTTACTCACTATTTTGCCCCCTAATATGCATGTCCCAAGAAAAGGATAAAGTTACGGTGCGGATGGTACCGAATTTGTTCCGCGTTTACATCATTTGACTGCGTAATTGGCACCTAAATAAACTATTGACGTTTCTAATTTTGAGCCCATAGGCTTATGACACTTCTATTTTACATATGATTTATTCGGAAAAAGCGTATAATTGAAATTTGTGGTTATGAAATAAAGTGGATAACTTGGATTATTTTGTATTCCAATGGGGAATATGCATAATTTTTTTTTAGCATTTTACTAGATTAAGATTAACGTCCTGAATACAAAAATATTTTATTTCGATGACATAGAATAAAGTTTCATTTATAAAAACGAGCTGAAAGTTTCACACATATTTATGGCGGGAAAAACGGGGCATACGTCACTTGCCATGTATCAGCAATCAACCAATCAAAAAAAGATAAATAACATTTAATGCTTATTTGGAAATTATCATATCCAAAATCATGTAAAATCGAATTAATGTCTAGTAAGCGTAGTAATTAATTTTGAAGCCCAGTTACTATAAAAACAATAATACCAAACCTATTTTCATAGAATATCAGTAAATATTGGGTGTTGTTATTCATATAATAGTTCGGGAGCCACCCTTGAAAAATGTTGATATTTCGGGGTGTTAGCTGCACCCCTGTTGAGGCAGAAATTGCAATACATCATTAGATAGATAAAGGTAATGTGCATATCAAGGCACCGTGCCTTTTTTGCCTCAGTGGTGCAAACGGAAAATAATCGTATCTAAGTGATGGCATTTGCGCGAATTAATGGGCATGCACGGATACGAATGTCGGGTACCATTACCCTTTTATCATAATCAATATTGTATGTGTTATATATCAAATGAAAGCTATTGAAACACACAATACAACTGTATAACATTCAAGTAGCTACATTACATACCATGTCATAAAATGTAATCAACATCCGGAAATTTATCTTTTTCAATAAGGTAATATCTTATAAGTTTTGTTATGGTACTAAACAAATCGAATTCTTAATATACAAAGCATTGATCATAACGACCATTTAGTTATTAAAAAGTTATGTCTCTTGCATTTTGTTTGTATTTATGAAATTACGCCAGTTATGAGTAGTTTTCCACGGCAATCTGTAGCTTATCCGCAAAGATGGATACGTTTTTGATCTCTTATAATTTGATCAATATGAGGATTTTCTTTAATAAAAGTTCAGTACGTAATACATATCAGTTGATTACATGGTTTTCAACAGTGAAATGCTGTTCTTTTATTATAATTCGGGAATTATGAATTTTTTTATCGTGATAAAAAGAGTTTTTTTAACGATCACACATTTCTCAGTGAAATAGTAGAAACAACGATGACTTCATAGAAGTAAAAATCAAACAAGAATGATTTCACATTCACATTTAATATACATCCACAATTTGTTTCATTAATGTGTGTATAACTTACGAGATAAAAATTGGTTTGTGAGATGATGTAGTACAAAATGACATAGTTTCTCGTCTCCAGAAGTTGTGAGGCTCGCTAACTAGCCCCTAAACGCAGTAGGATATCGGCGGGGGAAGGCAGGGTGTAAAGCGGCATGCCAAGGTTGAATAGACTGAATGGGACGGTTGTTGTGACGGAGCGGAAAGTGGTCGTAAATGAAAATAAAACGATAAAACGATAAACCTTTGCACTTCCACTTCAATTATTGATTGTGAGTTTCGACAATTATTTACAAATCTTTCATATAGAATAAATAATAATCAATGACACATACGAATAATAATAAAGCAGTATAAATGACAAATAATAATCCTACTTATAGCTTATATAGTGAAACAATGTAGGCACAAATGTATGGAAGCGAGCGAAGCGAGCGTTTTCAGTCTCTACTTATGACAGTACTTTTGTTTTTGTTTGTTATATTTTTCTCGCGATAGCGGTCGAACGGAGAGAAATTTTGAGCATCACAAGCTTCTATGCGGATCATTAGTTTTGAGGAAAAATCGTCGAAATAATAATGCTAACTCGAATTATTATTTTTTCAACCCAAATGGTTAAACGAAAAATCATCTTGTATACAAAGTAAAAACCAACATATAGATCTGGTTTACATTACTGACATTACACGGATAGGTGAAATTACGTTGTAATTTCTGCGTGTGATTGCATGAAAGTTACTACCCTAACATGAACATAAATTAAAAGCATTCACCTACACGTTTATGTGCACCAATTATTGTTCACTATGAAAACAATACAATACTGTGCGGGACCAACAACACAATGTGACAACTCCCGTCAGTGTCTTGTCACACATTGAAAGCACCGACTTGAAAAACTAGCAGAACAAATCTTTTAGCAAAGATTACTGAGTGAGTATACAACCTTGTTTATTGCTCCCAGATGGGCTGTCAATACAAGGAATGTTGCAGCCGTGGGTCACTCGGCACCGAATGGGACGGGACTATCCTTACGAGAACTAAAGAGCGAGTCTTCCACGTTCCGCGCTCAAAACAAAAATCTCGATGCTTGAAAACTAGAAGTAGTGGAAATACGCATCGTCGGATAAGAAGACGAAACACTTGAAAACCAAAATAGATAATGCAAATTGGTAACTTCAATAGAGGTCACAATTTAATGTTCATTAATTTGATAAAAATATTTGTCTACATTTAAGTAATTATACCGAGGTTAGGGCTGGACGAAGTCGCAAAATCTAAAGAAAACGTAAATTCAAAATACTATAACATTCTTTGTTTACTAAACGAAAATTCAAAAATCCATAACTGACTGTACTTAACATACAATTTAGTATTAGGTTCATTTTAAAGTACATTTTGCACCAAATAAAAATTACTGTGACCTTGCATGGATAAAAACAAACTTTCATGGTTTCCGTAAGACGGTCACGTGGTTCACTATTATTGTTCATTGTGGGCGTAATAATAAAAATACATAAAAATAACAAGAGACAATATCTAAAGCTTACACTATGATGCATCGTATGAGCTATTAGTTGCAATGTTTTTTTCATTTCTACTATTGTAAAAAAAACTGATAAAATAAGCTTCCTTCGAAGTAGATTCATTCCGTAATTAATTCACGATTTGTGTTTCGTTACATCCATCTGATGAACTGCCATTGCATATATTATGAACAAGCGTTTCAAGATCTTTCATTTGATATATTACATGTCGTCGTATCATAGTAAATAGTGATGATACAAGACTATATTCAATCATATGCGTGCGATTACAATAGGAAAAATTATGAATTTCAAATTAAATTATTCGGCGTTTGCACCACTGAGGCAAAAAAGGCACGGTGACATGAGATGCACATTTACTTCGTCTAACTCATGGCATATTGCATTTTCTGCCTCAAAAGGGGTGCAGCAGTGCAAAACATATTTCTGAGGCGGCGCCCGGTCTATAAAGCAGACTTGACAACGGCTTGCGTAAAAATTTTGACAAGGTTAGCTTGATGACCTTGAAAATGTGATTGTTTCGTCTAGGAGGCGGTGGCAAAGTCCAAGGAGGTTATATGCAAAGTCATTCATAGAAGCAGTGATTTTCATGGCATGTGACGTCACATACCGTTTAAAAATAATAGTGCGGGAAACAGATAATCAAAATGTTTGAACATGTATAGAAGTATAATGAGTTAATTTTAAAACTTTTAAATTAGGTTTGTGATGTCTTCAGATGAATAACAATATATTCCACGTACTTTCAGAGCTGTAGAAAATTCATGCACATTCCCTATTATGAATCATAGCATCATAGTAAATGATATATCTTATTATTCATGCTTACTTTTTAATTATTTGGATGGTATTGGTTATTGTATATCATGTTTGACTCTACAACTGATAATTTAATATCGTAAATTGGTTGATTTTGGTGTAAATAAATTATTTAAAGCATTTTGGACTACTTGTTTGTCCTGTTGATGTACTGTAGTTCGATTTACAGCCTGGCACGCAACATTTGCGAGGCATTTTGTCCGCCGAACCTCAGAGTTTATTTTATGGGAATAAAATATATTCATAAAACGTCATTTTAAAAGAAAATATTAACGGGATTGTCACTGTGAAGACACGATATCACGAATAATCACTGAACATGATTATAAATAACACTTCACATACTTCACGACAAAAATGTTTCAAATGTTTCTTTTTCCACACAAATACACACTGTACACACCCGCACAAAACTCGGCTCGAATGTAACATGTTGTCTCGACTATTAGGTAAAGACGTGACTTAATTGAAACTGTACTGTATACCTACCTAAGTAACCCATATTGTAGCTCAGACGGAAATAGCTATTTCTTGGATACGTAAATAAGTCGTCAATGGACCATTCAAAGACAATGCAAATGTCAATGGACTTTGAAAGGAATTTTAATCCCATTTCTTGCTACACAGGAAGTGCAAACACATTTCAGATGGTGCAGAATATTATACTGTCTAGTACTTAAATACATCATGCATCAGACGGTCAGGAATGTCAAGAAAACAAATAAAATTGGGAGATGTTGTGTAGCGCGCAATGCTTTTCACAGCGCGTTTAGCCGAGTCATCCGCCTACTTGCGTGACGTCACAGCGGTGATCGAGAGCCAGTTGCAGGCCTGTACATCACGAAGGCCCCGGCCTATGCCCGACGTAATACTACACCGCCCGCCAACCTGGCACGACATTGGGCGGCGTACTTGTCATAACACTTCAACAATCAACTACTCATTCGATTAGCATTCTATCAACAAAACCTTTTGGGAGGAGATTGTTATTTCTATACACACACATTGAAACAATGGCTTACCGAATCGGAATGCACTTCTAGCCACGCTTACAGTTGATAATCTATCTGCTGCGGGTACAGGTTCCACATTTGTCGGCACTGCCACGTGAGACTGGACTCTTTCTGTCTGCGCTTTGGGTGTCTGGAAAGAATTATGATTGGTTAATTATCAAATTGAATTCAGGTACTTCGCATGTATATGTTCATTTAATATTATTAAGGAAACACAAAACAAGCCCAGCTTTGAGTGCTGGATCACATCAAGTATAAGTTACCAATGTTTTCTGCGGATAGTAACTGTGAATGTTTGCAGAGAAAACTATTATGTTATAGTACGTGTGCATTCATTTGGGGACATGATAAAAAGTAAAAACATAAATAGGTTCATATTATTTTATTAAGATTGCCTTACACAAAGTCCTTTCTTCTGAGACCGGATTACAATCAACAGGTGCCCGATACTGGTGCTTACATCAGTGAGCTCGACAAGCCCACGCTATGGGATTTTGATTTATAGGCTAATTAGTAAAAAGATTTTAGGGTTGTGTGTATGATGACTTGAACAATGTGGTATAGATTAAGACAATGTACTTTTATTGTATGTTTATACTTGTATTTCCCTGTATTGTACCACTTACATTTCCAATTTTAGATCTTTGTATCTGGTCAAAGGAAGAAAGTAAACAACTTAACTAACCTTAGACGGTGCCACCCGACTTTTTGCCGGGGGGGCATGCTCGGAGGGGGCATCTTCTGCCCTTTTCCTCTTCAGCACCTGCATCAGTAAACACACAACTATCACTGCCTGTGCTGCCTCTCCTCGCTCCACACGCTGCTTCTGCTCAATCTTATCCCGTTCCATCGCCTCACGGACCTGCAGCGCCTGCTTCAGTACACACAACTATCATTGCCTGTGCTGCCTCTCCTCGCTCCACACGCTGCTTCTGCTCAGTCTTATCCCGTTCCATCGCCTCACGGACCTGCAGAGCCTGCGTCAGTACACACAACTATCACTGCCTGTGCTGCCTCTCCTCGCTCCACACGCTGCTTCTGCTCAGTCTTATCCCGTTCCATCGCCTCACGGACCCGCAGCGCCTGCGTCAGTACACACAACTATCACTGCCTGTGCTGCCTCTCCTCGCTCCACACGCTGCTTCTGCTCAGTCTTATCCCGTTCCATCGCCTCACGGACCTGCAGCGCCTGCTTCAGTACACACAACTATCACTGCCTGTGCTGCCTCTCCTCGCTCCACATGCTGCTTCTGCTCAGTCTTATCCCGTTCCATCGCCTCACAGACCTGCAGCGCCTGCGTCAATACACACAACTATCACTGCCTGTGCTGCCTCTCCTCGCTCCACACGCTGCTTCTGCTCAGTCTTATCCCGTTCCATCGTCTCACGGACCTGCAGCGCCTGCGTCAATACACACAACTATCACTGCCTGTGCTGCCTCTCCTCGCTCCACACGCTGCTTCTAATCAGTCTTATCCCGTTCCATCGCCTCACAGACCTGCAGCGCCTGCGTCAATACACACAACTATCACTGCCTGTGCTGCCTCTCATCGCCCCACACGCTGCTTCTGCTCAGTCTTATCCCGTTCCATCGCCTCACGGACCTGCAGCGCCTGCGTCAGTACACACAACTATCACTGCCGGTGCTGCCTCTCCTCGCTCCACACGCTGCTTCTGCTCAGTCTTATCCCGTTCCATCGTCTCACGGACCTGCAGCGCCTGCGTCAGTACAAACAACATCTCCTATAACAGCAATCATAAAAAGAATCTCCACAGAAATTCGCGAATCAACTACCAAAAACCAGTAGCGGATTTAACGGTCAGCCCGGTCAGCGGACGCTGACCGGGCCCCGGCCAATCCGGGCCCCCCGCCCCTTAGCGACACACTCAAAAACACACGAGCTGAGATCCATTCACCATAGGCACTGTCGAAACTTATCATAGCAAATACTACCAATAAAATTATATTTTAAAAAGAATGTTTCAAAAAGAATGATTCTGTTTATAGGGCTCAATAAAGCCTTCGTCGGGTCGCCCACGTGTTTTGACGGTACACAGCGGCGGAAACAACCCCACAGTTTAACGTTCAAACTCGTTAAAATAAATTTATAGAAAAACCTGGAAATTTCGGCAAATATGAGGGTTGATATTTACAACCCAATAACTGTCCGTATGTCTATAAAATGACAATTACTTGCTTTGAAACACCCAACCTCTCCTCTACTCAGTATCAGTCGGTTTCTGGGTCTCATGTGAAACAGTCCAGTGACACTTAGTTCGTGTGTCAACTGTGCTTTTTTAATTTAATTCAAACAAAAGTAAAATGTGAGCGTGGTATACGTTTTAAAGATGAGTGAACAGACAAAATACAAGCATAAGACCCGGCAAAAACGAAAAGATAAAGAGCGCGCACTTCTTGTAACTGCCGGCAATGACCCTAAACAAAGAATATTAAGTTTTTGTGTTGGCAATAACTCGCGTGTGTCAATTGGCGCTGGACATAAATTAAACACGTCGAAAATTCGAGTGAAATTCAACCCACTTTGGAAATCGAAAATCAAACAAGTGCTTCTCATTACACACCTATAACAGGAAACCTCGAACCATGTAGTAACACTCCTACCGTGTTAAACAGTTATTCTCAAAACAGCGCAAAACCCATTTCCCCTTATTATGACGATACAGTGAATATAGAAGTTCAAGTGGAATCACAAAGATCTAGTGTAAGAAAAGTGTAGCTTTTGCGTTGTCTAAAAACTACGTGTCTTGCACCAAAGTAAAAAAATTGCAGACCAATCTAACATGTTTGAGCTAACTTTTCTTGACTGATAAAGCTCTGTTCAGTGGATCAGTTAATACAAATGATCAACTTGACATTCTTATTGTTAAAAAGCCTTCTCAACCCATTGGAAGTGACATGTCAAATTTAATATATCTTAAAGACGACGGCAATCGTAGTTGTTCGTCCTTTTACTATTTCAAAATAAATTCTACCAACGAACTATGAATCCTATGTGACACTACAGCCAGCCCCATTGTCCTTCCAAACCACTGTAATGATTATGAATGTTAATTAATAATTAATATAAAGTGCTTTCATTGATTATGATGTGATTAATTACAATGTTTTCAATATTTAAGTTGTCAGGGTAAGGCCTGCATTGCATACTGAAAATGTCTAATGTACTCAGCCTTCAGCAATTATAATTTAATGGTTAATTATTTATATTTTTGTAAAATATTATGAGAACGCATATGGGACCAGTACGTGGTTGGTGTTAAAAATACTGCGCAGAAGAGCGCATTAATAACGCTTCAGTGGGCACGCAGACGAAGAGGCGCCTCTATTCAGGAGTGGTAGAGTCCAACACAGTGAGGTGGACCAGGTTTAAAGTATGAGGGGTTGCAGGAGAAAGTGCCCGAAGGCCTATATGGTGCGAACGGGGTAAGAAATTTAAAGAAACTTCGAGAAGGCCATGTTAAAGGGTGCTCTACGCCGGACGCTCTTACAAGATACAAGCCATAAGCAGTCATTGGGGAGGGAAAGGCGTGGTCACCCGATCAGAAGTTACAAAAGTACCGTATGAGAAGGGATGGCAAGTTAGTTGAACAGTTGAATTGACGGAGGCAACGTCACTGTTTACGGATCGATATGTAGTCATTGAAAGTAAGAACTAGCAAGTTTGTGTTCTCCGTGGCGTGACTACTTTTCCCATAATGTAATCTCACATGGATTGAGTACGAACTGACTCATTTTGTTTTGTTTATGTTGATAACCGGCCGTGCTTTTCTGTGAATCTATACAATGTAATCAAATTCTGAGATAATAACTTGTGTTTTATCGAGTTGTGCCTAACCGTCATGAACAGTGATTCGTTACACGCGTCATCCGTGTGCGAACTTCAATAATCATGAACTAAAACTAAACTATCATCTACAAATTGAACAGTGATTCGTTACACGCGTCATCCGTGTGCGAACTTCAATAATCATGAACTAAAACTAAACTATCATCTACAAATTGAACAGTGATTCGTTACGCGCGTTATCCGTGTGCGAACTTCAACCTTCATGGACTAAAAATAAATCATCATCTACAAATTGGACAGTGATTCGTTACGCGCGACATCCGTGTGCGAACTCTCATCATCATGGGCTAATAATTAACTGCAATTATCTACAAGATCTTCAATCCGCTCCACCATCATCCAATTCACCATGGATTAATTTCATCACCCATCAACAGTTGACAACGCAACCACCACGATCACCGCATCAGATACGTTACCATTAACAAAATTAAATATCAACAGTGAGTAACAATCTTTTTAAAAAATCGAACATTCCAATTTAAGGTAAACAAAATTAGTAAATTAATGATTGAGAAAAAACAAGAGTAAAATTAGCATGTATTTATCCTGGCGCCAATAGGTAGGGTTTCATTTGGTTAAATTTACAACTGTCAATATAGATCAATGGAAACTTATCCATCTTTTCATGTGTAGTTATAGAAAACCCATGTTATCCCAATCATTAGGCCTATAAGAACCAGAGTGGCTGATGTATCGCATCTGCGATGGGGAGGTGAGTCTTCTTGTAATTAAATTTTTTTTTCATCATTAAGAATCTTGTGTGAAACGAACTGAGCTAGGCAAATTAGTATTTTTTTAAGGTAACTTCATCCCTTTCGGGCATTCTTCAGGGGTTTGACTGTTACACCTATAATATACACTATGAAACAAACACGGCTAATTGATCTTGCGGATATGCATAGGAAAAAACTGTCGAGAGTTCGGACTTATTTCAACTGTTGGAGCTTTTGCCAGGAAAAACTCGAGAAGAGGGTGTCATGTTAAGAGCTTTGGTTAGTAATGAATTAGTATTATGCTATATACATATATTAGTTAGTTTGTTAACAAAATATGCCAAACGGACGGGCCCCTTTGGTAAAATGCTGACCGGGCCCTTTTTCTTAAATCCGCTCCTGCCAAAAACCTATATTACTGCTTCATTCAGTCACCCGCTCTGCCTTAACATAGTGTTGGGCACGACCAACATTCAAAACTGAAATAGTTATGTGTCCTACAGAATAGAGCTATCCGTAATACCTTCAAGCTTCAACAATCCTTGTTGGGAAATGCATCGCATAGATATGCACAGTATTCATTACATTTAACCTTCCAACTGATCAATAAGCATCTTTCTCTTAACTTTCATACAAAAAACAATACATAAATATTAGGAACGTCAACGATAATCGCATATTGATAAATATCGAATATCGATCATCGTACGATATAAAATTCTGTGCGATATCCCGATAATCGCGGCGACTTGATTTCTTATTTGAATTTGGCGCCTTCCCAACGTTTGCCGAGTGCCCTCCTTCGATGTAGGCGAAAGAAAACTTTTCGCAACCCCCCCCCCCCCCCCCCCTACATATGACGCAAAGTTAAAAAGTAGTATTAGTGCTTATTTTATCATGTCGCGGCGATATATCGCGATAAAAATTGAAAATGCAATATCGAGACAATCTGTTTCTTTGCGCCGATATTATCGCGGTATATTGTGATAATTTTGTATTGTTACGCGATTATCGATATGGCATTTCATATCGTTTGACATTCCTAATAAATATTCTATGACAAATCTTTATTACACACTCAATAGTAATAAATATTCTTATAACATCCAAACAAAGAATAACATTTTCATTGAAAATGTTAATACCAGTAAGTTTGGTTCGTCAAGGTTATATCCTCTACAATAAGCTTCCATCTTCAGTAAAATGCCTCAGTAGCCACGCCTTTAGGAAATAAGTTATGTTGACATTACATGACTCGATACTTTCGTCAAACTTATTGAATTCATGAATTAGCATCGCATCATATGGGGTTTCCCTGGGACTTGATCAAAACAACGTCATAATGCGAACGAGATTGTATCGGACGACGTAATAACAAGTTGTAGGTCTACCTACTGTAATAGTTTCCTTTCTTACCTGTGGAGCCTTATCCACGACTTGACCACCTCGGACCGGAGAGTGTCGACGTTTAGTACGTCGAGCCCGAACGCCCAGATCGATCGAGCCGCTAGCCAATGCCAATCGTATTAATTGGTCTGTAAACAATAACATACCTAGTTCAAAAATCACAACTCACAGTGGTGTAGCATTAATAATTTGCTAGGTGACAGAAAAAAGGTTTTACCTTTTCTCATTGTAAATTGCAGTTTTTTATGTAATGTCCTCCTTCCTCTTTTGTAGGCTTAAATCAGTTTTACACCTAACAGGATAGAGATGAAAATAAAAGAAATAAGAACAATAACAGGTTTTCAATATAAAATTGATATTTGAGCTGTTTCGCTGCATCGTACACGAGTTTTTTGGGCTAGACCTATCATCACCTCTGTGCAGGGTGACATTTTCAATTCAACATTCAACAACAAGTTTTATCGTTAACAAACAACATAATTTTGACAATATAACAGGCAGTGAAATTGTCTCAGCCAGAGTCGATTGTGAAGTTTCCCTGCTTTGACAAATCACAGCAAGGGAAATGTTCCCAGTAGCTAACTGCCAAATAATATGGAATTGAAATACAGGAAAATGGTAACAGTCAGTTATAAGTAACTGATAAATTTAGCTATCGAGTAGTTAGTTACTTGACACTTGAACTGGACATTAAAACGTGGTACTGGTCAGTCACATACATCACAACAACACAACACTCTATACCAGGGGTGGAACTTGACATATTTCAATGTTCACAGCAGAAAATCATAAAACGTTCATTAATGTGCAAATATAAGGCTAGGTTTCCGATATCGAGATTTTAAGTTTCGGCGAAAAGGGGGTGGGTAAAATAACCCTCAAGTAGGCTGGTCCTAAATTATTTCAAGTATTTTTCTCATTAGTTACTATTGTCACGCAGTGGCGTATCCAAGGGGGGGTTAAGGGGTTCAACCCCCCCCCCCATGCTAAAAAAAAAATTACATGCGGAGAGAAGGAAGGAAAGGAGGAGGGAAGAGGAAACTACTATTTTGATTATTGTTTAATAACATACTCAACCGTTAAATCATACGACTTTGGGCTCTTGGTCGTCAGGAAGAGCTGCCTAGGACTTATAGTCTTCCGGGGACAATCGGGAAGGAAGTTTGAGGAATGGGACAAGTTGGAGGAATATATTCAAAAATGCTAATGGGTGCTAGGGGTCAGGGGGTTACTCTTCTCTCTCCTCTTACGATTGGCACTGCGTATAAGAAACTACATTGAATCCTAAATATATTGAATCTTCTTATACCCTACGCCAAATACACCCCGGGCCCAGACGGGGGAAAACTACTATAGTCATTCTTACATTCTCTTAAACCTATTCTATGACATATTCTTATTCTGAAACGTGTTTCCAGGTAAAACGTCATAAATGAAGAAGAAATTTGCCTTCGGCGAATTGGCCTCCGGCGGCTGGGGCTTTCGCCCCTGACCCCTGCCTGCTTGGGATGTTCGACTCCCCCCCCCCCCCCCATTGTCAATTCCTGGATACGCCACTGTAATGTCACGTGGTTTCTTAGGGGCAGGAGGGGAAATTCCTGTCAAAGATTCTTCAGAGTGAATAGTCGTGGGTCGATCGTTGTCGCACTAATCAAAGTCCACTTCTAGCCCGAACAATGCGTGCTAACATACCGATGTGTTTCGGCCCACAAGCCGAAATGTGATTTTATTATTATTTGTAGGTTTCGACGGCCCGTAACTGAATAATGAGATAACTTACCTATTGTCATCAACTCAATTCTACTATAAAACCTCAATATTATTGGTTTATTAAATACAGTTTATATTGCCTAACCATTCAGTTACAACAACTATCTTTCATTTATTATCTCCCTCGTTGATGTGACGGCTCCAAAGTGACCATTTAGGCCAACATGCACACCAGAATGTATCATACAGATGGATTGTCGTCAATATACTAGTAAAAAAAAAGCCTGAATTGGGAATCGAACTATGGAACTTCTGTTGTCTATTTTACAACGCTTATATTAACTTGCCTTGTCTGTCTGGACGAAATCTTTGAATCGATATTCCACCTACTTCTAGATGTTCGATCAAGCTGAAATTTTTTACACAGACGTATTCCTGATGACAATACATGAATCAACTGTCATATTTACTAAATTGTCAATTAATTCATCATAATTAATTAATTAATGTTTTACATGGAAATCGATGAATCTTTGAATCGATATTTCACCTACTTTTAAATGTCCGATCAAGCTGAAATTTTGTACACAGACGTATTTCTAATGACAATACATGAATCAACTGTCATATTCACTAAATTGTCAATTAATTCATAATAATTAATTAATTCATGTTTAATATGGAAATCGATGTTTAACCCACTTTCCAACGTTAAATCGAATTGAAAGTTTTCACACAGACGTATTCCTAATGACAATACACGAATCAATTGTCATATTTACTAAATCTTCAATTAATTCATCATAATTAATTAATTAATGTTTTATATGAAAATCGATGTACAGTCCACTTCCCAACGTCAAATCGAGTTGAAAGTTTTTATACAGACGTATTTTTAATGACAACACACGAATCAATTGTCATATTAACTAAATAATCAATTAATTCATCATAATTAATTAATTGATGTTTTATACGGGAATCGATGTTTCACCCACTTCCCAACGTCGAATCGAGTTAAAAGTTTTCACACAGACGTGTTCTTAATGACAATACACGAATCAATTGTCATATTAACTATATAATCAATTAATTTATCAAAATTAATTAATTAATGTTTTATATGGGAATCGATGTTTCACCCACTTCCCAACATCGAATCGAGTTGAAAGTTTTCACCCAGACGTATTCTTAATGACAATACATGAATCAATTGTCATATTTACTAAATGTTCAATGAAGCCATCATAATTAATTAATTGATGTTTTATATGGGAATCGATATTTCACCCACTTCCGAACGTCAAATTGAGCTCAAAGTTTTCACACAGACGTATTCTTAATAACAATACACGAATCAATTGTCATATTTATTAAATAATTAATTAAACCATCATAATTAATTAATCAATATTTCACCCACTTCCCAACGTCCGATCGAGCTGAAATTTTCACACAGTCGTATTTTCTAAATGACAATATATGAATCAATGATCAGATTCACTTATTTATTAATCCACCATGATTAAATTATTAAACAATTAGCTTCATATGGGAAATTAGTCACAGCTAGTAAGGATGGGCCAACCACATGCAGGCATGGTTCGGGACTCAAATATCTGTAACGAAAGCATCGGATATGTTTCTATGCAGCAAGAATGTAAACACGCTCCACTTGTAAGTATGGTACAACCCCGTGCGGTGAGTCATTCACCATGTACGCATAGGTGCGTTCCCTTCGCGTGGTTCGACCTCACAGTTGATCGTTGGTGTTAGTTGGTGGTAGTGCTCTCACAGTGCTCTCGGAGCACACTCTAAAAGATAAGGTCCACTGATAGACCATCGGGTCTATCCTTTTTGCAACTCCCACAAATAAAATTTTACTATACACTCTATTGCTAAAGGCAGTGGACGTGTCCGAATTCATCGAAAAATGTATACTTTTTATCTTAGCTCAAACTTGACATTGTGAAAAGTACGGTAGTGACGTAATTTCCAGTGTCTGAATTAGAAGTTTGCAAGTAGAAGTTGGCGAGACTGCGAGAACACAGATCATTCCTGTTCGTGCACTCAACTTGAGTACTTAAAAAAGTCATGGCAAACGCAAACACTACACGTGAGAAAATATGGAAACGCAAGTAACCATGCATTTAAATATTATGTATTGTAATAGGCCTAGATGTTTTAATGTTGACAAAAATTGCGTTTATGATCATTATTAATATAATGTGTAGCCTATAGGCCAAGTTACTTTGCCAAATTCTCCCATAGCCACATAACCCCACTTTTCATAAGCATTATTGGCCGATCGCTGGATCGTGCATGAACGGAACTGTCCGAAATTCAAGTTTGCAATGCGAGCACGCTAGTTTGCGAGTGAAGTTAACAAGTACAAGTACACAAGTATGCAGTCTTCTAAATTCGGACACGTCCAGTGAGCATATATTCGATTGCAAGATTCTTTAGGACTAAAAAGTATAAAATAATATTACATGAAAAAAATACTTTTTTTAAAAAACAACGCTTATATTAAAATGCACTAAAAAGTAAAAAATAAATTTTCGCCCAACAAATTTTTGCCTCACTCGGAAAATAAAAGCGTTGGGCGCTTTCGGTATTGACATAGATTGCAGTATTCTGCTGTTTATGCAGGGAAAGCGCCCAACGCTTTTATTTTCCGAGTGAGGCAAAAATTTGTTGGGCGAAAATTTATTTTCTACTTTTTAGTGCATTTTAATATAAGCGTTGTTTTTTAAAAAAAGTATTTTTTTCATGTAATATTATTTATGAATCGCAACATTCTTGATTGTAATCTTAGGGAATGTGCATGCATTTTCTACAGCTCTGAAAGTACGTGGAATATATTGTTATTCATCTGAAGACATCAGAAACCTAATTTAAAAGTTTAAAAATTAACTCATTATACTTCTATAAATGTTCAAAGATTTTGATTATCTGTTTCCCGCACTATTATTTTTAAACGGTATGTGACGTCACAATCCTTGTAAATCACTGCTTATATGAATGACTTTGCCACCGCTTCCTAGACGAAACAATCAAATTTTCAAGGTCAGTCACAGTCAACAGTTGACTTAGTAAACCTTGTCAAAATTTTTACTCAAACCGTTGTCAAGTCTGCTTTATATGAATAACAACACTAACCGAAAGACAACAATGGAACAAATGAATTGAACTGTTGGACAAACCATCAGCTGTCAAAATAATAAAATTGCAACCATAGAAATAAAAACTAGTCTAGCAATAGTAACTGCTCAGTATTTAAAACTTTTAATGATAGACACGACTAAATAAAAGTTTGGTATGTGTGTTTTTTGTTTTGTTTTCCAAAATCAGACGAATTATTTTTTGACAGCTTGTTGTTTGTCTATCGATTCAATTCATTTGTTTCATTGTTGTCTTTTGGTGTTGCTAGTGCCCTATTCTATGAAAAAAGGTTTTGTATTATTGTTTTTACATAGTAGTAATTGGGCTTCAAAATTAGTTATTAGGCGTACTAGACATTAATCTGATTTTATATGATTTTGGAAATGATAATTTCCAAATAAGCTTTATTTTATTTATCATTTTATGATTGGTTGATTGCTGATACATGGAAAGTGACGTATGCTTCGTTTTTCCCGCCATAAATATGTGTAAAACTTTCAGCTCGTTTTTATGAATGAAACTTTATTCTATGTCATCGAAATAAAATATTTTTGTATTCAGGAAGTTAATCCTAATCTAGTAAAATGCTAAAAAAGATTACGCATATTCCCTAATCAGTGAATAGAGCTCAGTTATTTCGCTGAGACTGTCTGACGTTTGTGATTGTGACTGTCTCGGATAGTAAATTATACCAGTATTGTCAAGACCCAAGATTTTCTATTGCGCTATTGGTATCGCTTTTTTTTTTAGATATAGATGAAAGAATAATAAGTTATAATAATTCCCGGTCCTGTGAGTTCCAGCTAAATGGTATGTCGAATTTTGGCTGTCAGCTAGCTTGATTTCAAAGCTTGTGATTGGTGGTTGCCGTGGTGAAACTGAAAACTAAATATCGATGGTATGTTTCATTTAGAAAACAAACTCATCACAACTACGGCCGACCGAACGGTTGTAGGAGTGGCGGGTGGGCTATAAATACAGTCTCCTCATGGACTGAACAAATACCCGTTCATTTTTATTTTCGAGTCATCCAAATACTCAACAAATATTCTTGTTGCTTTACGTATATGTATCACTGCTAATAAATGTGGATCACTGACGGACAATTTAAAATACATTACTTATGCTTTAGAATAGATTCGAACCAACCTCAGTTCGGTAAAGCCAACGCAGGGGGGCGTTTTCGGATGTCAATACGTAAAGGCGAGTGATTCGATCGTTTATTATTTAACGATGTAATTAACAATGTCTAAGACAATAAACCGATGCTAATCGAGACTATGTAAGTGGTCATGCATGAAGATAAAAACTGCCCAATAACTTCCATCCATACAACCAAACCAGGTGTCGAACATGGAATGTATAGGAACCGCAGTTTAACCAGAGCAACGGATAAACGAGTTTTGTTTTTAAAATGGTACATATTTATTTCTAATTTTTCTTCCAATTACGAATAATGTGACAGGATCTATAACATTTTATTTCCTCACTCTATAGTGTCATACAAGCACCAAATGAATAATCGTGGTTACAAATCTGCTATGCCACTTCTCATCAGTGTTGTTAAAGCTACTTTTTAAAAGTAGCACAGTTACAGCCACTTGATCTTTGGAAGTAACTTAGCTACTTTTCAGCTACTGTATTTTGTAAGTAGCTCGCTACTTGTACAGCTACTCAAAAAAAGTAGTGACGCTACTTTAGAGCTCCTTTCATTTTTTATAAAGGGCCAAGAGTAAGTACTATTTATTGAAACGACGGTAAGGTCCGGAGGTGAGAGATCACAGCTCACGGGGTGAAACAGGAAACTCGGTGCTGAGGAGGCGGTTTTAGGACTACAGAGCAAGAAGGTGAGTAATACTCATATCACAGCTCACGGGGTGAAACAGGAAACTCGGTGCTGGGGAGGCGGTTTTAGGACTACAGAGCAAGAAGGTGAGTAATACTCATATCACAGCTCCCGGGGTGAAACAGGAAACTCGGTGCTGGGGAGGCGGTTTTAGGACTACAGAGCAAGAAGGTGAGTAATACTCATATCACAGCTCACGGGGTGAAACAGGAAACTCGGTGCTGGGGAGGCGGTTTTAGGACTACAGAGCAAGAAGGTGAGTAATACTCACACACAATGGAAATATGAAAAAAAAAAAGCTTCTTAATTAATTTATTTTTCGTAGGGTGCACACCAGCTTTACCTGATGTGCCCTTCTTCAGGTGCAGTGGCGTAACTACAACTCCAGGGCCCCCCGCAAAAATATTTAGGCCCCCCCCCCTTCCCCATCGACTACTATTTGTTGTCATATTTTGCTCATCTTCAATGTCAATAACTTCTTGCGAGATTTCAAATTTGCAAACCGTTTAATTACTTCATCGACATCCATTTTTTGCTCACTCTTCTTCAATACTAAGGGACGTTTTTCGTAGTGGTCGTAGGACTACAGTGGATTAGAGATAGTTAGATATACTCTTGTCTCGCTAAGTGGATGTAGACGGGCCTTTAATTGTGTAATATTTACCAAAGGAAAAGAGAAAACATATTAAATGAAGAGATAATATTAAATTTACATTTAGAGAAATACACCCAGGTGTGAAAAGGAAAATAAAAGATCACTACAAGTAAAGCTGAAGAGAAAGAACAAAAGGGAGAGCGTAAGGAGACATAAATATAAACAAGTGTGAAAGAAATAGTGACGTAACAAAAAGAGAAAAGTAGGCCCTACTGAGGGAATTGAACAGAAAACAAAGATTTGTCAAGTGAAGCTCAAAGGAAGCGGATATAACGGCATCCACTCACCGTTTGGCTTCGGAGAGGCGGTATCGTCTGCGGGCCTGGGGGTCGCAGGGCTCCGAGGGGGAGGGGGGGTGGCAGGGGGCGCCGCTGACTTCTGTAGAGGGACGGAGGGCGGGGGGCCGGGGGAGGGTTCTCGGACCGGTGCAGCGGGTGTGGCCAAGGCTCCCTCCTGGGGGATGGGCCCGAAGCCAAGGGGTGTCGGCAGGTCCACGGGCACAGGCTTACCTTGAAGCACACAGTGGCCAACAAGAAACATTAGACGTACGTACTGCATTCCAGGATCTAAATTAACTATCTTATACAGCAAAACTCCTGCATTCATGTTTTACAAGGCTTTAATTTTAAGAATGTAAAAAATGGTAAATTAGAATTGTTTACAAATGTTTGTTAGACTCTACTAGTCTTGAGAAAGACAGCTACATGGGTGGTGAAACGTCAACGACAAGATGAACGTGACCGGCGGGCAGTAACAACTCACCGGCTTGGTGTAGCTTGAGCGCATACTCGTACTGCTCCACGATGCGTCCCGTCTTCCAGACCTTGCAGCCGTTGCCCTCATCCTCCGCTGCCTGCTGGACGCTGCGGTACTTGGCCAGGCGCTGCTCAAGCGCCTCCTTCACGGTGGTGGGCGCCGGGGGAGGGGGCGGGGGTGGCTCGGCCTGGACACAACACAGATGTGGGTCTAGGGTTCGACACGTAACACCCAAGCACGAAATAAATGCCAAAATGCATCCCCCACTGAGTAGGCCTAGGCATATACAATTAATGCCATCTTTTTTTTTTTTTTTACTCTCCTCGGTGACAGTCACTTTAAGAGAGAGGGTAGGGTTGTGTTATTTTAGTGTTTACTATTTTTAAATCTTTGAAGGCTAGTTGGTTTTGGGTCAACCCTGGTTTTGCAATGAAAGACCCACTCTACCACAGCACCAAGTGACGAAAGATGTTTCGTTCACTAATCATAATAGTTTGGGAGGGAGGGCTTGGTGAGTGAACCTACTACTGTCCTATTTATTTAAACCTATTTGAGGTAACTACAGTAATCCAGTCCCCTTTAATTCAGATTTCAAATCAAGGAACTCCAAAGAATCTAATTTAAATTTAAAGAACAACTAACATTGAGCCATGGCCAAAATTTGTGCACAGGGACTGCATCACTAGTTTGAACTTAATAATGAGGGGTAGGCCTATGTAACCAGTTTCTCCCACCCTGACCCAACCTTACACATATTCACATGTGACATGACCCAACTTGTGTTAAGTATGACTGTCGAACTAGCCAGGTGTCTCGGTACCTTGGGCGTGACATGACCCAACTTGTGTTAAGTATGACTGCTAAGCTAGCCCGGTGTCTCGGTACCTTGGGCGTGACATGACCCAACTTGTGTTAAGTATGACTGTCGAACTAGCCAGGTGTCTCGGTACCTTGGGCGTGACATGACCCAACTTGTGTTAAGTATGACTGCTAAGCTAGCCCGGTGTCTCGGTACCTTGGGCGTGACAACGGACGGGCTGGAAGGTGTCGGCTGGGGGTCGACATCGGACGGCGGCGGCGGCATCTCGCTCAGGTCGACAGCCTGGCCGTTCTCCACCGCGGCGATGACGGGATCGAACTGTTTGGCCACCCTGAAGTATCTGAGCGCCGTGTCGGTATCTCCGGCCTTCTTGGCAGCCACGGTTGCTCGCTTGTACTCGTCCCTGCGCGCCGCGAGGGCGTTCAAGACCTCGGGGTCTACGGGAGGGGGCGGGGCCGGCCTGGAGGGGACCGGTGCTGGCTCCTCATTCGCTGTCGGCTCTTCGCTCGCTGACGGCTCTTTGCCCGCTGACGGCTCTTCACTTGCTGCCGGGCGTTCCACCCTCGCACCCACACTGATCGCCACGGGCGGGGGAATCTCCTCCTCATTGACCACTCGCCCCGCCTTGGCCTGCTTCAGCTGTGCGGTCAGAGTCTTGATCCCCCGACCGAGCCTCCGCGCTCTCGAAGAATCGCCCACTGTCTTCGCGTTTGCCTCCGCCTCCCGATACATCTTGAGTCTCTCGTCGAGCGTGGCAACCAGGCCCCCGCCCCCCTCGCGTCTGGGGGGCGGTTCGACCTTGGGAGGGGGCGGGGGTGGTTTGTCATCCTCCGCTTCGTTGAGGGCGGAGAGTTTGTCCAGCAGGTTGGGGTCATCATCGCCCGACAGTTCCTCGTCCGAGGGGATGTCTCTCATGCTCGCCGCGATCATGGAGTCAAGGTCATGCACGGGTGCAGCTCTCTTGGGCGCGGCCGCTACTCCACAGACAGAAACAATCACTTTCTATTAAAACAGACTGTACCCTATGTCGAGCTACCCTGCGAAACACCTGATTTAGGTAGGTTAAATAGCTGTAAAAAGTTCCACTATGCTTCACATAGCTCCCACTAAGGTGGAAAATGGAAATAATTTATTGGAAAATAGAAACATTCATGAGAGAGAGCACTAAATTATCCATTCTAAGACATATTTTGTTTTACTTTGTGTCAGTTGTAGGCCGTTAAGCAGTTTACAGCTATTTAACCTATAGAAATCGGGGCTTCCGCAAAGTAGCTTACACGGCCATAACACTTTGTTTGGGTGCTGGACGTTGTAGGCAGGTCCTTCCCCTGGTGCTGGAGGTTTTTGCCACTTTTCTCGATATTGTACCGAAGGAAGTATGGAAGGTGTGGGAGTTATACATAAAAAAAGCTTGACTCTTGGTCTTCAAAACAATTTTTTTTTAAATATATTTTCATATGAATAAATCATAATTTTGTAAAAAAGTGACAATTTTGGAGTTTAGAAAAATAAAAAAAAAATTTGTATTGACTTATTTTGAAGCTAGAGCATTTTCACTCTCTACTGATAATAATAATTAGAATAAAAATAGGTTACTACTACTAGCCTACTAGTACTTGAAGCCATTCGCACTATTCATGCAAACATCCAGAAATGTTGGCGCCAACAGAAAATAAAAGTGGCTGCCTATGCCATCAACGGTAAACAACAACACCAATGTTCTCGCAAAATGCGAGCGGCGTAGAAAAACGTCGGCAGTCACAAGAACGTTTGATATAGGGCCTATGCAAGGCCGTCTAGATATATCGCTTCGCTCTCCAGGCCTGCAACTGCTTGGCGTGACGTCACGAGCATAGGCGGACTGGCGAGCGGCCATAGCATGGCGCGCATAGGAATAATACGGCGGGCAACAGTATTTGCCTTATAAAACAAAGTAACTCACTATTTTGCCCCCTAATATGCATGTCCCAAGAAAAGGATAAAGTTACGGTGCGGATGGTACCGAATTTGTTCCGCGTTTACATCATTTGACTGCGTAATTGGCACCTAAATAAACTATTGACGTTTCTAATTTTGAGCCCATAGGCTTATGACACTTCTATTTTACATATGATTTATTCGGAAAAAGCGTATAATTGAAATTTGTGGTTATGAAATAAAGTGGATAACTTGGATTATTTTGTATTCCAATTATGAATCATAGCATCATAGTAAATGATATATCTTATTATTCATGCTTACTTTTTAATTATTTGGATGGTATTGGTTATTGTATATCATGTTTGACTCTACAACTGATAATTTAATATCGTAAATTGGTTGATTTTGGTGTAAATAAATTATTTAAAGCATTTTGGATTACTTGTTTGTCCTGTTGATGTACTGTAGTTCGATTTACAGCCTGGCACGCAACATTTGCGAGGCATTTTGTCCGCCGAACCTCAGAGTTTATTTTATGGGAATAAAATATATTCATAAAACGTCATTTTAAAAGAAAATATTAACGGGATTGTCACTGTGAAGACACGATATCACGAATAATCACTGAACATGATTATAAATAACACTTCACATACTTCACGACAAAAATGTTTCAAATGTTTCTTTTTCCACACAAATACACACTGTACACACCCGCACAAAACTCGGCTCGAATGTAACATGTTGTCTCGACTATTAGGTAAAGACGTGACTTAATTGAAACTGTACTGTATACCTACCTAAGTAACCCATATTGTAGCTCAGACGGAAATAGCTATTTCTTGGATACGTAAATAAGTCGTCAATGGACCATTCAAAGACAATGCAAATGTCAATGGACTTTGAAAGGAATTTTAATCCCATTTCTTGCTACACAGGAAGTGCAAACACATTTCAGATGGTGCAGAATATTATACTGTCTAGTACTTAAATACATCATGCATCAGACGGTCAGGAATGTCAAGAAAACAAATAAAATTGGGAGATGTTGTGTAGCGCGCAATGCTTTCACAGCGCGTTTAGCCTAGTCATCCGCCTACTTGCGTGACGTCACAGCGGTGATCGAGAGCCAGTTGCAGGCCTGTACATCACGAAGGCCCCGGCCTATGCCCGACGTAATACTACACCGCCCGCCAACCTGGCACGACATCGGGCGGCGTACTTGTCATAACACTTCAACAATCAACTACTCATTCAATTAGCATTCTATCAACAAAACCTTTTGGGAGGAGATTGTTATTTCTATACACACACATTGAAACAATGGCTTACCGAATCGGAATGCACTTCTAGCCACGCTTACAGTTGATAATCTATCTGCTGCGGGTACAGGTTCCACATTTGTCGGCACTGCCACGTGAGACTGGACTCTTTCTGTCTGCGCTTTGGGTGTCTGGAAAGAATTATGATTGGTTAATTATCAAATTGAATTCAGGTACTTCGCATGTATATGTTCATTTAATAAATTAAGGAAACACAAAACAAGCCCAGCTTTGAGTGCTGGATCACATCAAGTATTAGTTACCAATGTTTTCTGCGGATAGTAACTGTGAATGTTTGCAGAGAAAACTATTATGTTATAGTACGTGTGCATTCATTTGGGGACATGATAAAAAGTAAAAACATAAATAGGTTCATATTATTTTATTAAGATTGCCTTACACAAAGTCCTTTCTTCTGAGACCGGATTACAATCAACAGGTGCCCGATACTGGTGCTTACATCAGTGAGCTCGACAAGCCCACGCTATGGGATTTTGATTTATAGGCTAATTAGTAAAAAGATTTTAGGGTTGTGTGTATGATGACTTGAACAATGTGGTATAGATTAAGACAATGTACTTTTATTGTATGTTTATACTTGTATTTCCCTGTATTGTACCACTTACATTTCCAATTTTAGATCTTTGTATCTGGTCAAAGGAAGAAAGTAAACAACTTAACTAACCTTAGACGGTGCCACCCGACTTTTTGCCGGGGGGGCATGCTCGGAGGGGGCATCTTCTGCCCTTTTCCTCTTCAGCACCTGCATCAGTAAACACACAACTATCACTGCCTGTGCTGCCTCTCCTCGCTCCACACGCTGCTTCTGCTCAATCTTATCCCGTTCCATCGCCTCACGGACCTGCAGCGCCTGCTTCAGACACACAACTATCACTGCCTGTGCTGCCTCTCCTCGCTCCACACGCTGCTTCTGCTCAGTCTTATCCCGTTCCATCGCCTCACGGACCTGCAGAGCCTGCTTCAGTACACACAACTATCACTGCCTGTGCTGCCTCTCCTCGCTCCACACGCTGCTTCTGCTCAGTCTTATCCCGTTCCATCGCCTCACGGACCTGCAGAGCCTGCGTCAGTACACACAACTATCATTGCCTGTGCTGCCTCTCCTCGCTCCACACGCTGCTTCTGCTCAGTCTTATCCCGTTCCATCGCCTCACGGACCTGCAGAGCCTGCGTCAGTACACACAACTATCACTGCCTGTGCTGCCTCTCCTCGCTCCACACGCTGCTTCTGCTCAGTCTTATCCCGTTCCATCGCCTCACGGACCTGCAGCGCCTGCTTCAGTACACACAACTATCACTGCCTGTGCTGCCTCTCCTCGCTCCACACGCTGCTTCTGCTCAGTCTTATCCCGTTCCATCGCCTCACGGACCTGCAGCGCCTGCTTCAGTACACACACAACTATCACTGCCTGTGCTGCCTCTCCTCGCTCCACACGCTGCTTCTGCTCAGTCTTATCCCGTTCCATCGCCTCACGGACCTGCAGCGCCTGCTTCAGTACACACAACTATCATTGCCTGTGCTGCCTCTCCTCGCTCCACACGCTGCTTCTGCTCAGTCTTATCCCGTTCTATCGCCTCACGGACCTGCAGCGCCTGCTTCAGTACACACAACTATCATTGCCTGTGCTGCCTCTCCTCGCTCCACACGCTGCTTCTGCTCAGTCTTATCCCGTTCGTCTTATCGCCTCACATACCTGCAGCGCCTGCGTCAGTACAAACAACATCTCCTATAACAGCAATCATAAAAAGAATCTCCACAGAAGTTCGCGAATCAACTACCAAAAACCTATATTACTGCTTCATTCACAGTCACCCGCTCTGCCTTAACATAGTGTTGGGCACCACCAACATTCAAAACTGAAATAGTTATGTGTCCTACAGAATAGAGCTATCCGTAATACCTTCAAGCTTCAACAATCCTTGTTGGGAAATGCATCGCATAGATATGCACAGTATTCATTATATTTAACCTTCCAACTGATCAATAAGCATCTTTCTCTTAACTTTCATACAAAAAACAATACATAAATATTAGGAATGTCAACGATAATCGCATATTGATAAATATCGAATATCGATATTATCGCGATCTAGCCATATCGCGATAATCGTACGATATTAAATTCTGTGCGGTATCCCAATAATCGCGGCGACTTGATTTCTTATTTGAATTTGGCGCCTTCCCAACGTTAGCCGAGTGCCCTCCTTCGATGTAGGCGAAAGAAAACTTTTCACAACCCCCCCCCCCCCCCTACATATGACGCAATGTTAAAAAGTAGTATTAGTGCTTATTTCATCATGTCGCGGCGATATATCGCGATAAAAATTGAAAATGCAATATCGAGACGATCTGTTTCTTTGCGCCGATATTATCGCGGTATATTGCGATAATTTTTTATTGTTACGCGATTATCGATATGGTATTTCATATCGTTTGACATTCCTAATAAATATTCTATGACAAATCTTTATTACACACTCAATAGTAATAAATATTCTTATAACATCCAAACAAAGAATAACATTTTCATTGAAAATGTTAATACCAGTAAGTTTGGTTTGTCAAGGTTATATCCTCTACAATAAGCTTCCATCTTCAGTAAAATGCCTCAGTAGCCACGCCTTTAGGAAATAAGTTATGTTGACATTACATGACTCGATACTTTCGTCAAACTTATTGAATTCATGAATTAGCATTGCGTCATATGGGGTTTCCCTGGGACTTGATCAAAACAACGTCATAATGTGAACGAGATTGTATCGGACGACGTAATAACAAGTTGTAGGTCTACCTACTGTAATAGTTTCCTTTCTTACCTGTGGAGCCTTATCCACGACTTGACCACCTCGGACCGGAGAGTGTCGACGTTTAGTACGTCGAGCCCGAACGCCCAGATCGATCGAGCCGCTAGCCAATGCCAATCGTATTAATTGGTCTGTAAACAATAACATACCTAGTTCAAAAATCACAACTCACAGTGGTGTAGCATTAATAATTTGCTAGGTGACAGAAAAAAGGTTTTACTTTTTCTCATTGTAAATTGCAGTTTTTTTTTATTGTCCTCCTTCCTTTTACACCTAACAGGATAGAGATGAAAATAAAAGAAATAAGAACAACATACAGGTTTTCAATATAAAATTGATATTTGAGCTGTTTCGCCGCATCGTACACGAGTTTTTTGGGCTAGACCTATCATCACCTCTGTGCAGGTAAGGGTGACATTTTAAATTCAACATTCAACAACAAGTTTTATCGTTAACAAACCACATAATTTTGACAATATAACAGGCCATGAAATTGTCTCAGCCAGAGTTGATAAAGAAGTTTCCCTGCTTTGACCAATCACAGCAAGGGAAAGGTTCCCAGTAGCTAACTGCCAAATAATTATAGCCCGTATCACACTACAATTGGAATCGTAGACTGGAGTCGCCAATTGCAATCGCAATCTACAATTATCCAATCACACTTGACCAGCTGTAAATCCTAAAATCGTTCAACTAGGAAATAAATTCATTAATAATAACTAATAAGACAAGCCTTAATCACAAACAAATATATAATTAAACTTATTGGCTCTTTGTTTCCATTAAAGTAGTTGTTGCTTGAGGTTATGTTGTGACAGTGCTCAATTCGTATTTAACCGTTCTCCTTCCTGATTGGTTCACGTGACTCGGATCTACGATTCCCAATCTTATTTTAGAGCTCGGTCTATAAAAAGATTGCAACCGTAGACTGGCCGAACTGAGCTACTGCGCATGCGCCGCCAATCGTAAGCTCGAATCTACGATTGCAATTGTCAGTTCGGAACCTAATGTGATATGGCCTATTGAATTGAAATACAGGAAAATGGTAACTGTCAATTATAAGTACCTAATAAATTTAACTGTCGAGTAGTTACTTGAAACTTTAAATGGACATTGAAACGTGGTACTGGTCAGTAACATACACTAGGAAAACGCTCCGCGTTGCCTGATGAGCGATTTTTTTAAAGTAAATCAAACATATCATTTGCATATCATATTACTCTTACAACAAAAATACCTTTATAATGTACACATGATTTTTCAAAAAGATGGTGGTTCAAGTCACAACCTTAGAATTTGTGTATATTATTTGTCGATATGTTGCTAATATCTGCACGAAATATTATTAAAATCCGTCAAGAATTAAAACCTTCAAGTTCATTTCAATGGATTTTCGCATAATTTCATTCGACCGTGGTCTACTCAATAGGCTCTAAATCATAAACTATTAAACCTATCAGTGTATGGAAAATTCCATAATGTAGATACAGACTATATCTAAAATGTAATATTAATTTATCATTCAATAACCCGCTTTTAAATCATAATAAAAGCTTTTTAATTTGTCGACCAAGTTCGTTGTAAACATTTGCATTTTTGCCGTGAAAGTCATAAAACATAACACGTCATTGTAGCCATACTATACTAGCTATCAAAATTCCAAATACTCAGTGAGAAAGGTCTGACTGCGTAAGCCATTTCGGCAGCATACTATGTGCATCTAACTTCAATGGTCCGCAAATGCGAATCATATCGGTGAAACACTGTAAAAATGAAGAAATTAATAGCCGTAAAAAAACAATATTTTTTTACAACATGGCGGTTGAAGCTACAATTTTGAAACTATTGTCAAGTGTTGGTACTATTGATGTGGACCTACATATAACAAAAATTTATATCCGTGTGTTGGTTTTAATTAGATTAAATTAATTAAAAAACATGTTTTTCATTAACTCATTTTTTGTAGGTTGGCATTTTACGTCATTGTAGCCTTTTTATAACAGCTATCGAGATTCCAAATAAAAATGAGAAAGGTATGATTGCGTACGCTATTTTTGTGTTTACTATGTGCATCTTACTGCAAAGATCCGCAACTGCGAACGATATCGGTGGAAAACTGTAAAAATGAAGAAATTATGGTTGTAAATAAACAATATTATTTTATGACATGACGGGTAAACTTACAATTTTGAAACTGTTGTCAAGTGTTGAGACTATAGATGTTAACCTACAAGTGAAACATAATTAAAATCCGTGTGTAAGTTTTAATTTAATTAAATAAATAAACAAATTTTATTTTTCAGTAATTAATTTTTTGTAGGTTGGCATCTTGACGAATTTTGCTGGTTATGTTAACAGCATGGAGTTTAGTGGTCACGAACGTTGCCCGAAAATTTCAGTCAAAATTAATACGTCAAGCCGTTTGACCTGTGCGCGACGAACAAAATTTAGCGCACATACAGACATACATACAGACACACAGACAAAGCGCCGATCGAGTTGTATGGAGAGATTCACTCTGCTTCGCTACGCTCATCTAATCACAACAAACTTTACATTTTTCAATGTTCACAGCAGAAAATCATAAAACGTTCATTAATGTACAAAACTAAGGCTAATACTGTGTCTACACGCGTGGATGATCTCCTCAAATCATTTGAGTCTCCAATGATCTTCGCGTGTAGACGTGCAGTTTCGCCAATCATTGCCGAGGCAGGGCTCAAGACCAAAATAATTGAAGCGCTGCCAACTAAACATATGCATTTCTTTGACGAAAGGTGGCAGACCCAAAGATGGCAGTGCATACATTTTCAATGTCCAATGAAAGTGGAAGTAAATTTAACTGCCAGGGACTCCAACTATGGTGTATTTCCACCGTCAGTTAGCCTAACTGGCAAGTAAATTTGATCCTATCTGACAAGTAAACTAACTGATAAATCGGGTGCCTGTTAAGCGATAACTGACACTGACAGGTACCGTTATGAAAATATGGCTGCTTGGAGAATAGGTTATGTTGATCACGATGCAGTTGATGCCTTTTCTGATGAAAATGAAGACCCTTTCCCATTTCTTAATTTGATTTTCGGAAAACGGTAAAACACGTGTTTCTTTTTAAATGAGAACATAAATAAATAACAATTATATAATATATGTAATAAACATGTTATAGGTATATCATATACCTATAATATCCTCATTTGATAAAACACCCTGCTATTACACCACCCTTTATTGGATTTTCGAAAAATGGTAAAATGTATGTTTCTTTATTTTCAAAGAAGAATCTATGCATATATATATAAATTTATATCTATGATCTAATGTACCAGTTTTCACGTCTCGAACATCTTCGGTTTTTGAGATAAAAAATTCACCCCCTCCACTTCACCACCCGTTTTCATCCCACCTAACAGGGTTTTTTTGCCATTAATTTTCTTGTTTTCCACAATAAACCTGAACCGTTCAATGATAAATCTCTTCTTCTGAAGTGAAATTACCCCCTCGGTGTTCTTTTTTTATTGTCACGCATTTTTATATTTAAATTCTTTAAGAATTGTTTGATAAAAACCCAAATTGAAAGTCAACACATCCAGAAATAAAACTGACACAACCTCAAACTTCACAGAGAACAGGCCGTGAAATTGTCTCAGCCAGAGTCGATAATAAAGTTTTCCTGCTTTGACCAATCACAGCAAGGGAGAGGTTCCCAGTAGCTAACTGCCTAATAATATGGAATTGAAATACTGGAAAACGGTAACTGCCAGTTATAAGTGACTAATAAATTTAACTGTCGAGTAGTTACTTTCCACTTTAACTGGACATTGAAATACCGGACCTAGGGCCGGTATTTCAATGTCCAGTTAAAATCTACTTTTCAGTTAAATTGTTTTCACCATGACAACGGCCAATAGAAATACACCAAACTTGGCTTACCTGACAGTTACATTTACTTAACACTTTAACTGGACATTGAAGTTAGAGGCATTAATAAACTTAAACTGTCAAGTAGTTACTTGACACTTTAACTGGACATTGAAATACCGGACCTAATAAACTTAACTGTCGAGTAGTTACTTTCCACTTTAACTGGACATTGAAATACCGGACCTAATAAATTTAACTGTCGAGTAGTTACTTTCCACTTTAACTGGACATTGAAATACCGGACCAAATAAACTTAACTGTCGAGTAGTTACTTGACACTTTAACTGGACATTGAAATACCGGACCTAATAAACTTAAACTGTCAAGTAGTTACTTGACACTTTAACTGGACATTGAAATACCGGACCTAATAAACTTAACTGTCGAGTAGTTACTTGACACTTTAACTGGACATTGAAATACCGGACCTAATAAACTTAACTGTCGAGTAGTTACTTTCCAATTTTATTGGACATTGAAATACCGGACCTAATAAACTTAACTGTCGAGTAGTTACTTTCCACCTTAACTGGACATTGAAATACCGGACCTAATAAACTAACTGTCGAGTAGTTACTTGACACTTTAACTGGACATTGAAATACAGGACCTAATAAACTAACTGTCGAGTAGTTACTTTCCACTTTAACTGGACATTGAAATACCGGACCTAATAAACTTAAGTGTCGAGTAGTTACTTGACACTTTAACTGGACATTGAAATACCGGACCAAATAAACTTAACTGTCGAGTAGTAACTTGACACTTTAACTGGACATTGAAATCTACCATAATACATATTATATAATATAAACATTTTAACGGAAAAACTAACGTTTTTTTCATAAAATAATGGTCGAAAGGGTCGTCCTTTTCAAGAGATACAAAAACAAATAAAAGACCACAACAACCAAAAACACTTGTATACACAATCAAAATCACTGCCACAGCGAAACATCACTGGGTAGCTCAAGGTCCACTAGAATCTAGATCGCTTGTAGGGTCATCTAACCTATTTCCATAATGTTAAAAATCCCATGTTATTCAAATGGGAGAATCATTCAGAAAAACAAATGAATTGATCTGTCAAAACAAATTATGGGCCAAAAAGACAAAATAACAATCGGTAATGAGATTTTGTCTTCACATTCTATATATATATATATATATATATTTTGTAATACTTTACGCATAAATTCACATTATTGGTGAGGATTATTTAAATAATAATGCGATTTTTGTAGTTGGATCCAAAATGGCGATTTTGGATCCCATTCAATGACCTTACTTTGCGCTTCGCAATTACTCCGCTAGGAGTAAATCCAGTAGACCTTTCGCAATTACTCCGCAAGGAGTAAATCCAGTAGACCTTGTGGGTAGCTCTAGCAAGCTCTTTGTATTTACTCCTAGTTATGGGTCCCCCTTGAGATACTGCCGCAACTCTTTGTCTTCTTTGAGAATGGTCAGCAACAGGCTGATTATTGGCTGGAATCACCTGCTGGACTTTTAGGTTAGCCACAATCGGTTTCCAAGCCGAAGGTAGTCTTTGAGCGTCATCTCGCTTGTTCAGGTTATGAGGCAGCTTCTCAATCTCAATTGCTTTTCGGATTAACCTAGCTCGAAGTTTGTCCACCGAAGCAAGAAGCCTTACCCCAGCAAATTTAATGTTATGTCCTTCCTGTCTGTATTGCATGTTGAGCTAGAGATGACGTTGACTGGCGTTGGTCCACAGCAAGTCGGTGTTCTTGAACTCGCTGCGATAATTTTCTACTGGTTTGACCAATGTAACTGTGATGACAAACATTGCAGGGTATCTCATACACTCCTTTGTTTTCTAAAGGAATCACATCCTTACAAGTTCCCACCATTTCGCCAATTTGCTTCTCGGTATTAAAGATAGTTTTATGTCTTCTCGGCGAAGCGGGTGACTGATCAAGTCTGACGACGTCGTCCCCTTAATGTATGGCAAATCGGCAGTATACTTGGGTGGTTCTACTTGTGACGTCGAGGTGGAAAGAGGCTGTCGATGCCATGCCTTAGTTATTTAACTATTCGTTAACACGTTGATGAAAGGGCATGATGTAATATTTTATATTCTGCATCAATATTATCCACATCTGCAATTTTGTGTGATCTGTTGGCAAAAGTGTGTAAGTAACAGACCGGATTTGACTCGGGTGGTGGTGAGAGGTTGCATTCAGATATCAGCTGTTTGTACGAGTAGCTTTTCTAAACACAGTATGGCCAAGACTTCCATCAGGTTTTTTCTGAACAAGTACATCCAAAAAGGGTAATTTACCATCTTCTTCGATTTCCATCGCTAATTTTATATTTGTGTGTTGGTTGTTTAGATGTTGATGAAGTTCATTAAGCTTATCTATTCCATGCTACCACACTACAAACGTATCATCTATGTATCGCAGCCAGCACAGGGGCTTTAGTAAAGATGACTCCAGGGCTGTTGTTTCAAAATGTTCCGTGGACAAATTTGCTACCACTGGTGACAATGGCGACCCCATTGGAGCAGTGGCGACGCTAGGATGTTACATTTGGGGAGGCTGTTCAGAGGCGAGTATGCCAGTTAGGGGCGCAAACGCTATCGCAATCTGGACGTGTAAAGTACACCCCCCCCCCCCCCCCCCCCGGCATCGTGAACCCTTGGGTTTCGGATTGTTACACTAAAAACTGGAAGAAAATGTGTTATTATGCTCGTTCTGGTGCTCAGCATCAAACCGCAGGACGACCTGTTGCAAATTCATGACATTGGCGATTGATTTTTTAATGGATAATATTGTCAAATTTCGAAGGCGATTGTTGCAAACGTAAGACACGGGAAGGTGCGCTCGCAACCTGCGCTTGATGCAGGATAACAATGAATGATAATAATTCAACCAACTGAAGGAGTGTCATGAAATGTTCGTTGCGTTCTTCGTTATGTCATCAGAACGTGGCAGGTTAGGTAACTAGAATTGGGATTTTAATAATTAGTCCCTATTAGAGTGTATCTTTACAGTAGACAGAATATACAGTATTATTTTTTATACACTTAACATGTAAGTAAATAATATATATATCTGACAATTGAACGCGGTTTTGAATGCATATAGAGAGTGTCTAGTAGTAAATACTGGTTGGGGGGGCGACTGCCCCCCCTCGCCTCCCCTTAGCGTCGCCCCTGCATTGGAGCTCCTTCAATTTGTTTATAGAACTGACCTCTGTATGTAAAATATGTAGTAGTCATGCAATGACGAGACAACGTAATAATATGTGTCGCAACTACCTTCTTGGCTTCAATGATCTCCAACGCCTCCGTAGAGAGAGAAACAACATCAAAACTAACTAGCAAGTAACCAGGGTTCAACTAAATACCGTAGGCCTACTGGAATTTTGGCCCATGTGTAAGCATTATATAATAATACGCAATATTATATATAATGGTACGAATCATAACTGACGTGATCGAATTTGGTGTAACATCTGGGTTACGAATGAAATGATGATGCTAAAGCGAAATAATTCCAGCTAAAATGTGTTTGGTGTAACTATATATTTACCAACAAAATGCGTATTGTGTGTTTAATGTTGCTGTGACAGTTTTATCACGTTCACATGACATATAATCACGCAAAGATGGGTTTATCGGTCATGTCTTCATGTTACCACTGTACGCCTGATATTATAGTAGTTTCTACTGAGCTAATATTTCTATCAACTTATATAATGCATTGTTCGTAATCAATAATCATAGAACAAACACATTCGAAAACGACTTAAATTTGGACGATAAATATTCAATCAGTGGAGGAGAGAAGCATTTTAACACGCGCGAAGCGGCAGCCGGCCAGCGATCTTGTATCCACGTGACGTTATGCGCGGGCCGGACGAGATCCGGCGCGCGGGAGTGCCAGACCGGGGCCAGACCTTAGAGCGGAAATTAGGTAGAGAGCGCATGACGTCATTACACGCGTCCACAACATCTCTGCTGCCGCCTGACCAGTGTCACGTGACTCTGCCGGGCTGAGCCAATGGCAGAGAGCTGGAACTATTTCAAAACAACCAACAACAACAACCAGACTCGAGCAAGCAACAACACTCTTGCACAATCCAAGAAGTGGCCACTATAGTTGCCAAACTACCAGCTAAGAAAGCCCCGGGACACGACACCATCACCATGTCGGCAGTTCGCGAGCTACCAATAGAGGCGGTGCACCTGCTGATCACCATATTTAACGCCGCAATACACCTCGAACACTACCCGACTCCATGGAAGCATGCCAAGGTGGTCATGTTCCCCAAGCCGGGTAAGTCACCTCGTGACCCGGCAAACTACAGGCCCATTAGCTTACTGAGCACCCTTGGAAAAATTTTCGAAAGGGTAATACTGGCCCGCCTCCAACCGGTGATGACAGCCACCAACGTGCATCCAGACTGCCAATACGGGTTCAGGCGACACCACTCTACAACGCACGCCCTAGCCCGCATCACCGACTTTGTAACAACAGCTTACAACAAGAATAGGGTAGCCACGGCCGTGTTCCTCGACGTGGCCAAGGCATTCGATCGAGTCTGGCACGAGGGCCTCCTAGTCAAAATGTGCAGGCTAGGCATGCCCCCTCACCTCACGGGAGTGGTTAGATCTTACCTGACGGGACGAACATACCATGTGTCGTGGAAGGACGCTGCCTCTACCACACACACTATTCACGCCGGGGTACCACAGGGATCCGTCCTGGGACCCTCCCTCTACGGCATCTATACACACGACATCCCACTGCCTACCCATGATGAACCCATCATCGCGAGTATATTCGCCGATGACTTCACGGCTCTGGCACAAGGAGCGCACCCCGCAATAGCGTTGCGCCACCTTAAACGTTACTTGGCGAGAGTTCTACCCTGGTATGAACAGTGGCGTATAGCCATAAACCCGACGAAGACCACAGCCACAATATTTACCCGCAAGAGACACCCTAAGCACCGAGACCCGTTCCTATTTAAGAAACATCGTGAGCCCCCGCTTCTCATACGAGGACAAGCTGTAGTATGGACCCCGGAGAGCAAGTGTCTGGGAGTTATCCTAGACAACAAGTTACGTTGGATAAACCATGCGTCATCCGTACTCACTCGAGCCCGTTGCAAACTGGCATCGCTTACCCCATTATTACGATCGCAAAACATGTCGGCAGCCACTAAAATGCTATTGTACAAAGCCGTCATCCGACCAACTTTCACCTACGCCGCCCCTATATGGGCCAGCTGCGCAAAAACACATATTCTAAAACTTCAAAGACTGCAAAATAGGGCCATCCGATACGCCACTGGGGCGCCCAGAGACACATCTACAGCAGATCTCCATAGCGCTGTCGGGATCCCCGAAGTCGCCATGCACCTCCGACAACTAGCACGACAGTTCTACTCCACGGCAAGCAAGGCAAAAGAGCCGTACATCCGCCATCTCTCGACCATCGCCCCCCAGCCGGGCGACCTGTATAACAGACCAACGGCCTCCATGGGCCCCGAATATCACTGTCCCCTAGCCAAACGCCCGAGGACACGCTAACCCCCCCCCCCACACTCTGACTCAGCGTCACGCCCCCATTTCGCACTTGTGCCTAATACTAGATCCTATAACCTAGACCATACTCCAAAATAATCCCCAGATAATGACCCTGCATAGAGTCGGTTCTGTACATATAATAGCCTGTACATACAGAACAGGTTAAAAGTCACGACTGGGGCAGCGGCTGAGTCAAATCTTAGAGCAGAGAGACAAATACCTTGCTAGTAAGGTATTTGACTGAGCAATGGTCTTGGTGTGTTGTCCGCTTGGCTGCAAGGTTCGATTTGTAAAAGGAGGGCCAAACAAACAACAAAACAAGAAAATACAGTACATGTTTAGAATACTAAACATAGTCTAATACATATTATTTTATGAAAAAAAACGGACGCGACGAAATGTCCCAAAAACATTTAATTTGTGGAAAAGTAAAGTAAAATATTATGTACGATTTATTTTATTTTTCTCCAAATTAAATGCTTTTGGGACATTTCGTCGCATCATTTTTTTTTACTTTCCAAATTACATGAATTATTATTATGATATTTTATTTACCATAAAGCTATTGGATCCATAGTATATAAAACAAGAAAATACAGTACATGTTTAGAATACTAAACATAATAAATAATATTTTGAGAAGGTAATTTTTTTTATGTAATCATCACTTTCATTTTCTTGTTAACATATAGATACTATTTGTACATTTAATATTATTTGGTAACTTTATATTATTGGTATATTTACTCGTATGCTAATGTGTAAAATATACTGTATACAACGTACTTATTATATTTTGCGTTGATTGTTTTACTTTTCATGACAGTATATGATAACAGAACCACAACTTAAAAATTCAGTATCATTGTTATTGTGTATTATTCGCATGGTCAGTTCTTAAATCTTTCGTTTTTCAAATAGAAATACGCTTTAAAGTGGGTATTATATTTAAATACATAGGCGTATGTTGTATTTATAACAATACGTGGTAAGAAATTCATTGTCATGTCTTTCGTTACTTACGTTTTAAAAAGAAACGACGACAAAAACGTTATTTTGTGCTCGTTACGAGCTCCCGCTTTACCGCGCCTGTTCAAATATGACCAGCGTCACGTGACTGCTCGGCTCGAGATGTTGTTTCCGCTCTAAGGGCCAGACCCATGCCCCCAGCTCGACCGTATTCGTCTGGAAACTCCTCCCACTCGCTTGGTTCGGCTCCTCACGCTGATTGACATTATTAGTTGGCTCTCTCGCACGATATCGTAGTTATTAGCACCCTGTCGGTTTTCATTTGAGTAACCGTTGCGTTATTATTGTTTCTATTATTCGCATTGTAATTGCGGTTACCGCATCCCGAGTTATTATATCCTTGGTAGTTCCGATCTACCGCAGCGCCATTCCCTCCGTTCCAATAGTCCTGGTTTCGATGGTCGTCCTGAGAGACTAGTTGAATGTTTTCGCTCTCCAATTTTCTTAGCATTGCTTGCGCGTCATCCAATTAATCACCCGCTTGCAGTAATATTATTTTCACCTCCTCTCGGAAGTGGTTCCGTAGCAGTTTAACCATGACATTGTTTCCCATTTTGCAGGACAAATAACTAGATTGTTTAATTAGTCGTCCACAATATCCGGACATGGACCCATCGGGCACGGCATATTACCCAGTATACAAGTGTTTTATTAGGCGGCTTTGTGCTTCTTCACCCCAGTACTTGCTTACTAGCGCATTTTTTTTAAATCCCGATACAACTTCAAATCGTGGTCACTGTTCCAGTGCAACATTGCATAGCGAGCGTCAAGGGCGAGTGGGCGACGCTAAGGGGAGGCGAGGGGGGCAGTCGCCCCCCCGAGCATCGCCTCCCCCCCCCCCCCCGTCGCCCCCCCAACCAGTATTTACTACTATACAATCTCTATATGCATTCAAAACCGCGTTCAATTGTCAGATATATATATTATTTACTTACATTTTAAGTGTATAATACTGTATATTCTGTCTACTGTAAAGATATACTCTAATGGGGACTAATGATTAAAATCCCAATTCTAGTTACCTAACCTGCCACGTTCTGATGACATAACGAAGAACGCAACGAACATTTCATGACACTCCTTCAGTTGGTTGAATTATTATCATTCATTGTTATCCTGCATCAAGCGCCGGTTGCGAGCGCACCTTCCCGTGTCTTACGTTTGCAACAATCGCCTTCGAAATTTGACAATATTATCCATTGAAAAATCAATCGTCAATGTCATTAATTTGCAACAAGTCGTCCTGCGGTTTGATGCTGAGCACCAGAAAGCGCGTAATAACACATTTTCTTCCAGTTTAGTATAACAATCCGAAACCCAAGGGTTCACGATGCCGGGGGGGGGGGGGAGGGGTGGGGGTGTACTTTGCACGTCCAGATTGCGATAGCGTTTGCGCCCCTAACTGGCATACTCGCCCCTGAACCGCCTCCCCTAATGTAACATCCTAGCGTCGCCACTGGCGAGCGTTAGTTGGGACCCTCCAGTGACACCACCTGTCCAGGGACTGCTGCTTTATCGTGGTGGGCAGGTTTGCGTGCTTTGTTGATCCCGAGAGCTATGCCGGCGGAAGCGTATGCTTCTGGTAGGGCCACCCTAGCCGGACTGCTCGAGGAGAAGTCAGACGAAGTGCAGTCCACAACCCAATCCCCTTTCCTCTCCTTTCCCCTTTCCTCACGCGCCCTCCTACTTGCCCCTTTCCTCCAAAGAGTCCCCAATTTCATCTTCATTATCACCCACTCATCGTCTTGATTAGCCAAGTTGCAAACATATAAGACGTTAAGCCCAAATATCAATCAATCTCCAGTGAATAATAATAATAATAATAATAATAATAATAATAATAATAATAATAATAATAATAATAATAATAATAATAATAATAATAATAATAATAATTATAATAATAATAATAATAATAGTAATAATAATAATAATAATAATAATAATAATAATAATAATAATAATAATAAAAATAATAATAATAATAATAATAATAATAATAATAATAATAATAATAATAATAATAATAATAAAAATAATAATAATAATAATAATAACAATAATAATAATAATAATAATTTTTTTTACTAGGATTATTCAAAGTACACAGCGGTCTTCTAGATACATACAGATAAATGAATTCTGCGAAGCCATAAAGGCTTGTCCGCAGAGAATCCTCATTCGCCACGAAAAACCACGGGTGCATTTCAACAAAATATACACTAAAAATGCACATAAATAATATTAAACAAAAATAAAATAAAACAAAAACATTTCAAGATAACTGAATAACATAATTATTGAACACAAATGACCTAAGGATACCATTGTACAAAACAAACCCAAGGACTTAAAATTGACATTCTCACTGCTTCGAAATTTAACCTTAAATTAACACACAAAATATTCCAAAAGGTGGAAAAAAAGACGAGAAGAGAAGAGACAATACAAGACGGCACTATTAATGCAAAAAAACTCAATTAAGGTTATCTAACAACCAACTTTTACAGTTATTTTTCACTAATCTAAAAGAGTCGAAAAACAAAAAATCATTGGGAAGATCATTAGAAAACTTAGGTACGAGAACAGGAAATTGCCTATCTCCATATTTATTTATTGTACTTGGAACTTCAAATTTAACTTTGTTTTGCGATCTCGTAAATTTACCATGTGAGAACAATACTTCATAATAGTGGAGTGGAGTAGAGATGTCTAAAATTAGTGCAAAAAGTGAAACAAACGTGAAAATTTGCACATTGACTAATTTGAGTATGCTGAATCCAAAAATTGATGGCCCCAAACTGAACTAATTATAGTTGACGACTTATTAATTAAAATTATTTAATTAATTAAATTGAGCTATTCTCGACTTAATGAACTCAATATAGTCAATTGAGGTATTAAATGAAAGAACATCATACATGCTATATTGTTGGTTCCATTAAAGTAAAATTTTATCAACAGTAATTAAGTTAATTGCGCAATTAATAAACAAAACTTAATTTTAAACAAAACGTGATAATAAGATGTCAATGTACCTCAACTATCACTTTTATAGTTAAAACACATTTATACCAACAGGAAGTAACTTTAATAGCAGTCATATCTAAATTTTTTATTAATTTCATTCTTAATCAACCAATCAATATAACAATTGTGTTCAAAAACATAGCATGTGACATATCAAACTCTATGATTTGTACTCTGCAATATGTGGGGGTGAATATTACACATTTAAAAAAATATTTAATTTACAAAATATTAATATACTAACTAAATTATCAATTAGAATATATAAAATACATAGAACTTTCCTGAAGCATATCATGTTTGGTTTCAAAGTGAAGCATTTTTCATTTCTAGGAAGATGGTAATACATAACTATATACACATATATATATATATATATATATATATATATATATATATATATATGTTGGACGGGGTTTTTGGGTATTAGTCCACGTTTTGTGAGGAGGTTGTTTTTTTTACATACTTTCTATCACAACGTACCAAAAACCCCCTCCAACATCTCAGTTTGTCTACGAAAATTTACGTCTCAACATATATATATATATATATAATTATAATAATATTATATTGATAAATATTTATTGTGCTTCTTTATTACCAACCGATGTTAGTACAAATATATATGTGTGTTAATAAAATTGAAATATTGGCGGGTTAGTCAGCCACGTCCTACCGCAACCACATTATTGCCGACGTTTCAGGAACCTTGTTATCCCTACCGTCAGGGCTTCGAACTACAACTGTCCAACATCAGTTGGATATACATATGGAGTTATATATATATATATATATATATATATATATATATATATATATATATATATATATATATATATATATATATATATATTTCTATATGTGTTTATATTCATTAAGTTGTTTTATTAATTGTATATATTGTTTATATATTTGTGTTAAGAGTTCCCCATTAACAGCAAAATAATAAGTATTCTCTAATGGCAAGTGGTAATTCTTTCTTACATTGCGCGATGTTTTACACGTTTGTCACTGTCCACCACAGATACACAGGTAAGAGCACACTAAAGACGCTTTCACGCAAGAGCATTTAGGTCCAAAGTGAATCTTGTAACCACATCTGACAAGTTCTCGACATTGCGCTGATACTTGTATGCAGGGCTGTAGTCGGGCCTGGGCGGGCCTGGGCGCCGCCCAGGCTAGTGTTTTTCAGCCTGGGCTTAGCCCAGCCACACTTTTGTCTTTGCGACCAGGCGCGCTCAGGCTTATTCATGAAAAGCGGCGGCAATTATTATGCTTACAAATCTAAGCATAATAGATACGTGATTTTGACATACACAAAATGAAAAAGTAACCTACTTGAATACTCCACAAAATATAAATCCATTAGAAATGTTTGGTTATAATTTTGTCTTTTAAACAAAGTAGTTCCACTGTGACTGCATGTGGGCATTGCTGCTGCCTCCCCCCCCCCCCCCCCCCCCCTCCTCCGCAAACAAGGCGCCCAGGCTGATATTAATTTACGACTACACCCCTGCTTGTATGTAGAAAACAGTATATGATTATACGAACATTGTACATCTGTATTTCCAACACCATTTAAATAAATACCAATATTTACTTCTGGAAGAACAGTCTGCATTTGGTTGTAATCTGATTCTGTAATTCGCCAGCCCCAGTCAGTTGCTTCTGGAAGTATGGCAGATGAACTAAGCATTGGTCCCAAACGTCTCCTGCTTGGTAAGCAGCTCGCTTTTCATGTTCCTTGAGGGTTGCTTGAGCTGGAGGAATATTTTCTAAGCTTCTATTCTTCTAAGTGAATTGCAATTATTCACTGATTGTATTGATGAGCTGCAGTCATACATTACAACAGTGTTTAAGAACTGAAAACTGCGCATCAGAAACTTCCACTGGAGCATTTGATAGTGGCATCCTCGAAAATCGAAATGTGACCATACATCCATTATGGTTTTCTTACCTTTCCCGGAGAATGACGACACTGTGTCGCATCCACTGAATGCGCGCCAAAATGGCATGGCAGAACATTTAGCTACTCCCAAACTTGGGGCCTACTCATGGCGTGATAAGTAGCGTCTATGCTTACCAACGCCAATTTCAATTCAAAGTTCATCCGCATTAAATTGGGGTTAGACGGCCATCAGCTTCTTCGTGAGTACACGGATCAATTGTTGTATCAATGGAGTCGTTGCTTGAAATCACATGTAAGCTTATTCAAACAGTGCACACAAGAGTGATGTGCTCACGAGAATCAACTCACACCAGTCGATCGATAAGAAGTTAAAAAGTTCCGCTTAATTTTCGTCCAATTGCATAAAGTTGACCCAATTTTGGAGAATGGGTGTTTTCGCAAGAACGTTAATACGGTGGCAATCTAGCACACTGTTTTAAGCTGTCTTCCTTATTTTTTAGATATTCAATACAATATTGAAATAAATGGAGTCCCATACAATATCTATGCGGTTGCTCTCCCTGCAGTATTACAGAATAAATGCTTTGTATGGTACATCGCAACACTCTTCGAATGTTTTATGATTTCCAAGGACAACTGGCCTTTTTGACAACGTATTCCTATAGTTTCTAACAAGTCCCGTACTTCACTATATCAAATACTCCAGTGGATGTTTCTGATGCGCAGTTATCAGTTCTTGAACGCTTTGTTGTTGTAATGTATGACCGCAGCTAATCGATACAATCAGTGAATGATTGCCGAATGCAATTATTCACTAAGAAGAACAGCAGCTTAGAGAATATTCCTCCAACTCAAGCAACCCTCAAGGAACATGTAAAGCGAGGTACTTACCAAGCAGGACACATTTGGGGCCAATGCTTAATTCAATCTGCCATACTTCCAGAACCAACTGACTGGGGCTGGCGAATTATAGAATTAAGCTACAAGCCGTTGTTAACTGTCCGTCCAGAGGTAAATATTGGTATATTATGTTTAAATGATGTTGGAACTACAGACGTTGTCCGTATAATCATACACTGTGTTTTCTACATAGGTATCAGCGCAATGTTGGGAACTTGTCATATGTGGTTGCAAGATTCACTGTGGACCTAAATGCTCTTGCGTGAAAGCGTCTTTACTGTGCTCTCATCTGTGCATCTGTGGTGGACAGTGCTCCAGAAGTGCTGTTATTGTGACAAATGTGTAAGACAACGCGCAATGTAAGAAAGAATTACCATGTTTCATTAGATAATAAGTTATTATTATGGTCCAAAAAGATGAACTCCTATCACAAATATAAATGGAGGTAGGACGTGGAGGACTAACCCGCAAATATTTTAGTTTTATTAACACACACATATATATTGCATATATATTGTATATGCAGGCAATGAACAATTATATTGAATATTGACCAATGTAATATTAATAATTAATATAGATATTGAAATCTTCCTAGAATTGAAAAATGCCTTACTTTGATACCACACATGATATGCTTTAGGATATTTGTACATATTAATTGTATATTATATTCTAATTGACGATTAATTATATTAATATTTTGTTAATTAAACACATATTTGTTCAATTGTGTTATATTTACATTCACATATTGCAGAGTACAAATGTTACAGTTTGATATGCCAAACGCTACGTTTTGAACAATTTTTATATTGACCGATTTATTAATAATGAAATTAATCTAAGATTTAATTAATTGTGACTTCTATAAAAGTTACTTCCTGTTGGTTTAAATGTGTTTTTAACCATAAAAGTGATAGTTGAGGTACATTGGCATCTTATTATCACGTTTTGTTTGAAATTGAGTTTTTTTTATTAATTGCGCAATTTACTTAATTAATGTTGATTAAATTTTACTTAAATCGAACCAACAATGTAACATGTATGATTTTCTTTCATTTACTACCTCATTTGACTATACTGAGTTCATGAAATCGAGAATAGCTCAATTCAATTAATTAATTAATTTTAATTAATAAGTCGTCAACCATAAATAGTTCAGTTTGGGGCCATCAATTTTTGGATTCAGCATATTCATATTAGTCAGTGTGCAACTTTTCACGTTTTTTTCACCTTTTGCACTATTTTGGCAACATGAAGGACATCCTTACTGCACTAATATAAATTAGATACTTAAAGAGCTCAGTCATGGCCCCATGGGTAACGCAGAGCATGCTAAATAGCACACGACTCTTATTTTTTATGATTTTATTTTGAATATTGATCTGCAGATAATGTTGTGAAGCATTTCCCCATGCTAAAAGGCCGTATAATAAAATTGATTGAACTAAAGCAAATTAACCATTTAAGCAACTTGAAAGTAACCGCATCTTTAAGTAAATAAAAATGAAAGGAACACGTGCGCAAACGTCGACATAAAGTGTATATGCGGACGCCATGAAAAATTCTCATCACTTACGGCATCATCACACCTACATATTTATGATTAGACACGCGCTCTACAATGCTATCACAATTTTGACATGACATACCTTTAGCCATTTCGTGCAGTGCCTAATTTAGTGCGCAGCTGAACACTGTTTGCGCAGTTGCAAAAGTCATTTGCGCAGCTGCAATTTGTGATTTGCGCAGTTAAGAATTAGTCTTTAAAATAACTGATAGAATAAAAAATACACTTCATTTTTATTTTATTTTTTAATCTTTTAAAGCTTATACTAAATCTACAAGTAAATTCTTCAATAGGGAAGGCTCACACATTGCTTACTGGTTACCTCAAGTTAAAATAAATGGGAACTAATTGGTTTCGGCTCGAAAGGTGCATTAACATCGCTTTAACAGCAAGTCAAAGATATTGCTGTCAAAACACGCTCAGAAACGGACCTGCGCCATCTTGCTCGTGATTAAAAGGTTCTGACGTCATATCTCAGTAAACAATAATTTTATATCGTACAAAAAGAACTGAAATCCCACCCTTTAGTAGATTATTGCTCTCATAAGACTTTAACTAAACCAACGTATATTTCTAGTTAGTAAATGAACTAGGGATGACATCGGGTATCCGGGTATCCGGGTTACCCGAATCCAAAAATTACCCGAATCCGTTTTAAGGATTCGAATCTTGTTCTGGTACATTTTTAGTTGAATTGTTGTATGCTTCAACAATGCGCCAACAATGGTGATAATAAAATGACTTGTTTCCATTCCATTAATACTTTCCCGCTCCGTTATGTACCCATTATCGGCTTGATTAAAAATAGACTAAGCCTATTTTATGTAGTGTAATTGCTGCGGGCGAGTTCTGGTATGCCTGTGCTCCCACCGGCTCTCGGCCTACCCCCACCCCTTCCCGACCGTATCACTGGCTGACAGAACGCACGCTGGCAGCTTCTGCCACGGGCGGTCAATGGCTTTCAAATAACATGTTGATTGTTGAGCGACGTGATTTACACTTCTAGGATTCGGGTTACCCGAATCCTTGAGGGGCTGGAATCGAATCCGGATTTTACTACCCGATGTCATCCCTAAAATGAACACTTCTCAACATTAATTAACAACAATATGTTAAATAATTGCATTATTTTAAACACGTTTTGGTAAATACTGTATCAAAATGTATTTTCTGAAGAAAACAGTGGTATAAAAGGCATTGTTGTAAAGTCACTGCATCCTAGATATTGTAAAATGTCCAACTTAATATCGTTGATATTATTAAGAATACTTCAAGGAGGCAGTTGTTTACATGAGTTATGACGTCAAGAGCCGTTTTTCAATTACGGAACGGGAAGTTCCAAATTTCAAACTTAAAATGCTAATAGAATTGGAAATATACGCTTCTCAGACATAAAAAATTATACCACCCGTATTTTTAGATAATGATCTTCCATTTTTAGGTGCTTTGAGGAATATTTATTTTAAATGAGACTTCCCTATTTCTTAACGTCTATTTAACTTTGTATGTTTTCTGAGGAGGTAAGCGCTTGGTGCATCGCGGTAGTAAATCTAATAAAATATATTGAAGACCATCTCAAGCCATTTAAACACGTTCTTGAAAAAAGGTAAACAAAAAAAATCCCCTGCGGGGGATTACCAATGGGGGGATAAAAAAGGTCCAATGAAATGCTAAACGGGATGTCTTGGACCAACACTTGCTGAAATTCAGATTTGACTTCCTTTTGTTTTAAGGGATTAATTTTTCCGAACTCCTGACTTACCTTTCACCAGGCGCATTTCGGCTTTCGCCGCAATCCTTGCGCTGCGCCTTGGATAGGCTCTCGCAATCCGGCGGCTGCGTCGCTCCACCGGCATTTTTTTTTACTTTTCTTTTGTGTGGAGTCAGCGTAAAGAAAGAAAGACAGAAACATTTCATTAGAAAACTTAACAAAATTCATGAGTTCAATAGTTAAAAAAAAACATAGAACACGTTGGGGGCCCCGAGACTTGGCGAAGATGTGAGTTTTTTTTAACCTACTAATTTCTTTAGAATGCACATAAACATTATAGAATGCACAAAAACAGGTTTAAAAATCGATAAATAACGATATATGTGGAACAACTAGTTGAACTGTGAACACCACTATTAAAAGGGTAAAATAAACCTCAAGTGGGCTGGCCCTAAATTATTTCAAGTATTTTTCATTTTCTTATTGGTTACTGGTTACTGTTGTCACGTGGTTTCAACGAACAGTTTGACCCGGAACTAATTGGTACATAATTTTTGTGATTAGAAGTTGATACTTATGTATATTTACATGCGCATACGAAACTTAACCGCTGTCCGACACCCCTAATTAGCGTAATTAATTAAAATATTAAAACTAATTAATGCTCATTTTATGGTTATTTTTGAAGATTTTTCACAATTTATATTTTTGCCACATCCAACAACCTATTTGGTGATTCAAAAAAATTACTTACAAGTTACATCAATATTCATATCTCGGTAGTCATTAATTAATTACTATTAATTATAATAGCAATTTCAATTAAATGCTACCCGTGTAAAATCGGTGCGATTGAATATTGTTTTGTCAGTTTCAAAGATAGGAATAATAACATACAAAACTTGTGTAGAAACTCTACTGCAATCAAAACATTATTTGTATGACCAATCAGCTAATTAATAATTGATTATTATTACATTAATAAATGATTAAGTTACATATTTGAACATAGGCAATATGGGTATCAAAATAAAGCTGCTGATACGTTGATTTTAATACCAATACTCTCAAGGACATGCAACAACATTAGGGCGGTGGAACGAAGGGCCCTGGGGGGGAGACACACTTGGATAAGGATAGCAGCTAAAATATGTGTTGGCGTTCACACGTATCATCGGATAAGGATAACGACTACTGACAAAGATGATCAAGTTTCGACTCTAGGTAGTCGTAAGTTTTACCCAATACAAGAACCAATCAGATTGCAGCTACTGTATAGTCATACTAGCTAGTGGTTCTTTTTATTTGTACTTGCCGAGTCACTTGCACAACTATAGCAGTATCGTTGTTGTAGTAGGCCCAGGGTAACATAACCTAATATCATAAAATCATGGATGCATGCAGCTATCTTTCTACAGGACGAAATTGAATATTTGGAGGAAGAGGTTGTTGAGGATGAAAGTTTCGACTACATGGAATTATTTGCGTCTTTAATAGAACAGAAACATTGTCTTTATGACAAGAAGTCACCTGATTACAAAAAGCAAATAAAAAAAGAAAATGCTTGGCGTGACGTTGCCATCACACTACAGATGGAATGTAAGCCTAGGTCACATTTGCATCATCCATTCCGTATTTTATGGTAATAACAGCATGCGGTGAATGAAATTATGTATCCCGTCGTACGGATATCCTGCGCTTTCGGAAGAGGCGGGGCCCCCTGTATGGTCTCGGTCGGCCGGAAAAAGAGGGCTGGCCAGTGAAGCTAGAAACAAAAGTTGGTACATATTTCCCTAGAAGTTCGTTGACATTACTAAAACTGGTTCATTTGTGTGAACCGGGGATGCTTATCCTTAGTTATTAATCACTATCTGTTATCCTTATCCAAGTGTGTGAATCCGCCTTTAAATAAGAAATATCGGAATCCTTTTAGTGTGATAAAAGAAAATATAGGCCTACCCTAGTGTTTGGCTAAAAAGGAGAGGGGAGGGGGGGGGGGGAAGCGTCCTCATAAGTCAATTTTGCTTCTGATTTGACACTCATTGAGTCATTCGATTCTAGCGATTTCAAGTTTCGGCGAAAAGTGGGTGGGTAAAATAACCCTCAAATGGGCTGGCCCTAAATTATTTCAAGTATTTTTCTCATTGGTTACTATTGTCACGTGGTTTCTAAAGCAAAGGAGGGGAAATTCTTGTCAAAGATTCTTCGGAGTGATTTAGTCGTCCTTCGACCGTTGTGGCGCGAGCAACTACCTCCCCTATTCAAAGACCATGTCTTAGCCCGAACAATGTGAACAATGCGTGCTAACAGAAAAGAACCAGAGTTCGATGTTTCTCGGCCCACAAGCTGAAATGTGTTTTTTATAATTATTATTTGCAGTTTTGACGGACACCTAAACTGAATAATGACGTGACTTACCTTTTGTCACCAAATCAGTTATACTACAAAACCTCAATATTCGCCAACCCAAATAACATCATCGTCATCATCGTCAATATTATTGGTTTACGAAATAAATAAGTTTATATTTATTTGTTGCCTAACCATTCAGTTACAAGAACTATCTTTCTATGGGGGATCGAACATCATTTAATATCTGCCTCGTTGATATGACGATTGACGGCTCCAAAATCACCGTTTAGGCCTAAAAGTGTATCATACAGATAGCTTGTGTCAATATCCAACTTAAAAAAAAAAAACAGCCCAAATCGGAAATCGAACTATGGAGCGTCTGCTAATTGTGTATCGCAACATTATTGATTATAATCTTATTATGGGTAAGTATACTTCGGAATGCCAGTGAATTGAGCTGAGGTATTTCGCTGAGACTGTCTCTTGTCTCAGTTGTCTGTGAGTGTGACCTTCTCGGATCGTAAATTATACGTGTAAAGATTTCCTCTATTGGTACAGTAATTATCCACAGTAACTTATAAAAAATCATCAGATTCAATATTTCTCCCATTTTAGGAAATTATTTAGATTCTCGAATAAACACACACGTTTCCGCGTTTGAATCGTCCTTCAACAACTTCACAAGTATGTGACTTCACAAATAACTTCACTTGTATGCAGTATGAATAAAGAACATCAGATGGTGTACATCACATTATTTTGATGTGAAAAGCTAGGATATATAGCTATTTTTTTTTTTTTTTTTTTTTTTTATATTATTTTTTTTTTTTTACATAATATTATAAATAAAAGAATTTATAACAACTTGTAATAACTCCCGGCGGTCCTATGAGTTCCAACTAAAAGGTATGTATTTTGGCTAACAGCTAGCTTGATTTCAAAGCTTGTGATTGGGGATTGCCGTGGTGAAAACTAAATATCTTATGAATGGTCTGTTCCATTTAGAAAACATCTCATTGCAAGCACGGCCGACCGACCGGTTGTAGGAGTGGCGGGTGGGCTATGAATACAATTATGCAGTCTTCTCATGGATACGTTTTGATTTTTGAGTCATCCAAATACTGAAAAAAATATTCTTGTTGCTTTACGTCTGTATCACTGCTAATAAATGTGGGTGACGTCTGACGGACAATTTAAAACACGGTACTTACGCTTTAGAATTAGATTCGAACCAACCTCATTTCGGTATCAGCCAACGTACGGGGGCGTTTTCGGGTGAATACTTAACGAGAAGTGATTCGATCGTTTATTGTTTAACGATGTAATGAACAACGTCTTAGACAATAAACCGATGCTAATCGGGTCTATGTAAGTGGGTCATACATGAATATGAAAAACGTCAGATGAAATCCATCCATTCCATACCCAAATATTCATCCAAAATATACCCAATCCATAATATTATTATAAATTTAAATTCCTTCTTTCTTCCTCTGTAACGTCATAATAAAAACTGTATTGTAGAAGACCCCCTACCTGCGAGTAGTACACTCACTGGGGGTAAGTGATATTACATGTTTGTATAATCATGTACAGAATCAATCAATCAATCAAAAACTCTCCGCGGTGGGGGGGGGTCAGTGATATTACATATTTGTAATCATATGTTTCGTATTTGAAATATCGATCTTTGATTGGTTATCGCTCACTCGTCGATGGTGTTCGAAGCCTACGGGTTTGGTTTAGTCGCTTTAAATTAAAGTCCACCACTGCAAATCAGTTTCGTTACTGAGTGGGTAGACTTTAAATGTGAATTTATTTATTTGTTTATTTATTTAATCAATCAATCGATCAATCAATCAAAACCAGGTTTCGAACATGGAATCTAGGGATCGCAGTTTTTTTTAAATAGGCCTAAGTTAAATATATACATTTTTAACATTATTACTCATTGTTTTACCGAACAAGATCGGGATGTTGAATTCACAGCAATTCCAAGCAATGCGTTTGGACTGTTTTGACATTGTGTTTACGGCAAAAAAAGTTACGTATTATATTCATATGACGTTGTTGCCCTATTACGATGATTCAAACATAGAAACGTGTTGTTTTCTATTCAGGAATCAAAATAATTAGTTACATGTTGCGAAAGAATGAATCAGTGGATTTCCTATGTGTTACTGTAGATAATTACCGTATCAATAGAGGACCTGTACACAGGTATAATATGCGAGCAGTCCCTCCGCCCCCCTAGGCCGGGTGGTTGAGGAAGACCCTTGTCTATATGAATGGAGGATTTGGGCACCGAGGCATGCATTTCGAGGAACGAGTTAGACACGCTTCGCTTAGTGAGCACTATCTTTGTCGTTCATTTGTGGAGATACCATTATGATAACAAAAAAGTGACATATTAATTTTAATTTTACTCATTCAGGACCTCATTTATTTCTGCCCTGGTATATATACCATGTGACATAAGTAAACCAATGAGCGGACAGAACGTCTTATAACTTCACTCTAACAACCCTCCTGCACTCACGCTATTATCTATTGTTTGGCTCAATCCAATCTCTGAATCAAAAAGCAACAGAATATATGAGATGTAGTGATCAACGTATCCATATTGGATACACTCTAGGGCAGAATTTCATATAATTATACATGTTGTTCATATTTTCTCCGAATCAAACTTGCACTTATATACGTTGTGACATTATGGATGGCTGTGGCCAGTGGCGTATACAAGGGGTGAGGGGAGGCAACCCCCCCCCCCCTTTCGGAAAGGAAAAAACGGAAATTGGATTGGATTGAAAAAAATGGAAATATAAAATATACAAGTAATTTGTATTAAATACCAAAGACATAAGTTTTTGTTAAAAATACACGCATCGATTTATAATTATATTTCTATCTTCTAACACCTAGGGCTGGAAGATAACGGTTAATTTTGTTAAACGTTTATTTTTTCGAATATTTCGCGTTTAAACGTAACACCCCTTCTGTTCACAAAATGATAACCAAGAGATCAGTTAAAATGTTCGCGAAAAAACATGTTCAACGAAATAACACGGTTATTTATTACAATACTCATTGTTGATCATGTTCCCCACCTTTGTGTCCAACTGTCCACAGTCATTTTGACTCCACGCACTAACCTATGCCTTGTCGGCTCGTTAAAAAGCTTTGACATCGGAAAAAATCTATGAATTGGGTTATGGGCAGGGGAGGGGGGTTGGTCGGGCGCGGTATAAGACACGGTTAGACGTGTATGAATATTTGTACACGTATATTTTCGCGCGGGCGCTTACACGTTTAAACGTTTACACGACTCACCCTACTAACACTTCAGTTCTTGTTGTTCTTTGAAGCTTTTTTTCTTAAAGAAAAAATTGTTGCCAGAAATGTGGTAATTTTAGTTCAGTTGGCCGCTGTAAAACTCACAGATTTGCACCAAAATGACCTTGACGAGAAAAATTTCCCCCCGGACCCCCCGTTTATTTTGGTTCCACTCTCTATATGAGTTAAAACCCCCCCTTTCCAAAATCCTGGATACGCCACTGGCTGTGGCTGATTTATCCTAGCCCTGAAAGGGGCCCTGAGTTTACTGTTTGCACTGTGGAAACCACGAACACGATGCCATGCCATGATGGATGTTTGTCCCGGAATTTTGATCCTCCTTAGTGTACAAATGTAGGTACTTTCCTAAAAAAGTTCAGTATTATAGCCTCCTTTGTTATAGTAGTAGCAAAATTCAAGCGACCACTAGCAATTAGACCGGCTTCAAATCGATTGGTTTACTTTTCAAATGTTACGTCAAAGGCAACAAATACGTGGACCTAACTACTATAATATATTATTGTTAATTGTATAATTATATTATCCGTTACATTATATATTATATTATTATTATAACTGTGGTTCTTTCTCAGAGAAGTACTTTAAAACGTCATCATATTCTCGCTAAATTTAATTGTGTCTTATGGTGCCTCCTATATTATACAACATATTTGCATTATTGAAAGTTTGAATTTGAATTTTGAGTTGCTTAAGTGGTATTTTGTCAGGTGGCATAATCACCTGTTATTAGAGCGTTTGGGTTATTCAGAAGGGATATAAGAGTTATTTTCCCTTCGCATTAATATCAACCTGTACAAAAACCACGGTAATTGACCACTCAAAATGCATTCTGGTGGCAAGAAAATAAAGTTTTAAGAGGAGTTGTTTAGCTGTCAATTGTTCATTGTTGTTATATTGTTAAATCATGGCGCTGAAAGGAGGTTGATTAGCAGCGCTATCTATAACTATCCTACTGGTTTGAGTCAATGCCGATAGCGGGAATCAAACAAGCAATCTCCCAAACCAAGTAATGCATGCCATTATTTTAGTGATCCATTAGTTTGTTGTATGTGTGAGTAAGTGAGTAAGTAAGTAAGTAAGTAAGTAAGTAAGTAAGTAAGTAAGTAAGTAAGTAAGTAAGTAAGTAAGTAAGTAAGTAAGTAAGTAAGTAAGTAAGCAATTAAGTAAGTAAGTAAGTTAGTAAGTAAGTAAGTAAGTAAGTAAGTTATATAATTATGTATGTCTTCAAAATGGAAATAATTTCTCTAATGTGGTTTAGAAGATGATCCTTGTTGCTTTCTACTACTGCATTGATTCTTGCTATTTGAAACGATGAGTGGTGATAGATGAGGATGAAGGACGACTATAAGAAAACCATGTCCTATGCGGGATTCGAATCCACGTCGCCTGCGCCTCGATCGTATGAGCCGGCTGGCCACACGGCTGTTTTAGTTTCGTGTCCAAATCGTTGAATAACTCTCAAACCATCCACAAAGCGAGCAGATAACCGGAGGCTTCGCAAACAGGTCTGGCGAAAGAGGGGTAGGAAACGTGCGACCGGGAGGGCGGGTGCTTTCCCCCACCTACCCCTATGCACTAAACACGGCCAGAACTGCAAGCGAAGAGCTTCGTTCTCAGAGCGACACTTTACTGACAATTTTATGCAATTCCCCGTCCTCAACTGTCGCTCACCCATTAGAGGTATGACCATGAAATTCGGTATGCTATCTATTTATATAGGTGTGAATCTTGCATCGCCTTTAAATTTCAAAAATATGTGAACCTTTTAAAGTTTGACTTTGCAAATTTATTTAAATTAAATTTGAACATTTTTTAAAATTTCGGTGTCCATGCAAAATTCTTTCGTATGTTGTCTGTACAAAGCAAAAAACTGCATTGAAACTGATTTAACGGTATCTTTGCTGACCCAACCTTGGTAGAACCCTGTAAACACGAGACTCATCTTTACCCTTACACACAAAATAACCAAGACTAACGATTACGGTTTAAGAAAGTTGAAGTATACGATTTACATTGAAGCGTTCACATTCACACACTTTACTTAGTGAATAGTGTCGAAATAGTATATTATATTATTTTCCTTGTATTTGATCTTTTAAATAATTGGACACAATTAGCCTATTTTAATATTTTCGTTTTCGTGTAAATAAAACTCGTATAAATATTAAATATTGACCTATACCGACGGCGTTCATAATCTTGTCCAATGATACATTTTTTTCCTACCCAATTATTTTTTCGAACACATAGTATTTTCATTTAAGGTGAATCTACCCCCAATTTTTTTTTTCTTTTTAAATATGCATAAAGACATCATATGGGTTAGTATATGAAATACGCTCATTTGAGAATATCAAAACTAATTTTCAAGCCCATTTTGGAGGAGCCGTATGGTATTTACAACGGGTTTTATGAAAAATACGGCTAACAACTACGTTTAAACCACAAACGCGTTTGGTATGCGATTTTTTGTTTACACCTTTCCCTCACTATTGGCTATGTGGATTTAGTGTTTTGAACTAAGTGTTTTCAATATTTGGTTTTCTACGATTTATTTTGTTCTCCGGTACGGAAATTGTGTTTGTACCGGCGAGCAAAATAAATCGTAGTAAACCAAATATTGAAAACACTTATTTCAAAACACTTATTTCAAAACACTAAATCCACATACCCAATAGTGAGGGTAAGGTTTAAACAAAAAATCGCATACCAAACGCGTATGTGGTTTAAACGTAGCTGTTAGCCGTATTCGTCATAAAACCCGTTGTAAATACCATACGGCTCCTCCAAAATGGGCTTGAAAATTAGTTTTGATCTTCTCAAATGAGCGTATAATATACTAACTCGCCATATGTGTTCTTTATGCATATTAAAAAAATATATATATGGGGATAGATTCACCTTAATTAAATGTGACATTGTTGCGGTTTTCAAGCACTTGAAATAATACCAACAATTTGCGACTGATCTTTTGTGGTTCCAACTGCATGTGGGTTTATTCTATTTTGGCGAAAATAATAACACTACTATAATGTTATAACCGACCGACCCCGACCCCGACCCCGACCCCGACCCCGACCGACCCCCCCCCCCCCCCCCCTCTTGTTATTAACCATTTTTGCCCTTTAGTATCCGAAAGGTAAAAGTTAATGGTTCGTTTACAGCTACGCGTTGCAAGCGTTGAGAGCGAAGCGAGGGCACGAGGTTCGCGTTGGCCTGTTTACTGCGACGCGAGGCGAGGGAAATAAATAGGCCTAATGGCCCAGCAGTATGGCAAAACAGCAGCATGAGTACGAAATTCATTGAATATTCGCCGTAGGAATATAATAACATGGTTTCACCTAAATAAAACATTTCTTGACCAATCAGAGTATTTTGCTTATGCACGTCCACTGTATTTGAAAAGACGTGCGTTTGATTTAACGAAAATCCAGAAAACTAGACTAGGAAATGAGATTAGGAGTCCACAGCAAATTTGTTACTTTTTACCGTAGACGTATGGTTTTTACATGATGTCGTTTCAAACTTTCGATGTACCTCTATCTCGTATTGCGGCGTTATTAAAAATAATAGCATTATTCAGGGAAGAAGTTATCTCTGAAAACGCATGTTTATTAATTACTTTGGGGTACCATACAACAGCTGTCAAGTCCTCCTAGAACCCTAGGCCTAGTTCGGCACTGCCACTTGATACGTGTTCGGCAAATAATCGAGGTGGCCGTGGGGAGGCGCGACGCCAGAAAACATAAACTTGAACCATGTCTGGCGCGAAGGTTTTCTCCTCGCGAGCTCGCGTGAAACTCGGCCGCTGATTGGAGCTCGCGCCTTCGCCTCGCTCCCAACGCGTAGCTGTAAACCCACCATTAAAAAGTTCACACAAAGCTTGTTATCAGTGGCGTAGCGGAAGGCCCCGCAAACCCCGCAAGGCGGGGGGGCCCCCACGAAGCGGGGGCCCCCGATGATATAGGTCGTATATTATGAAAATTTCAAATAAGACAACAAATCAATTAAAATGTATTTTAAATAAAATTACAAAATTCGCAAAATTTTCAAAATTTTTCGGATCGTTCACGATTTTATACCGGATGTATGGGTTAGCGAAATGCACTTGTGTTGTAAAACTAACAGTCTGATGTCACCGCAAATGCCAATGAACCTTAAATTTTACCCTTACCCCACTAACAATAAACTTTGTTTTGTAGCTAGTTTCCACCCTTTACACAAAATTATTTCAGAGGTCAGTTTTCTCTCGGACTCCCTCACTGATAGAGGCAGATCTCAGCGTGGGAATGAGACTGTAGGTGATGCGATTAATAAAGTGGTGTCAAATATGGTGCTGGATCGGATGTGTTGATATAGTCCCGGTACTCAGATAAGTCACATAGTTACTTTTTCGTTCTCAACTTAACAAGCACGAATCACTAACGTGTCTTGCCGGTTATTTAGTAAAATTTGTGTGCGTGAAGTTTCGGGGAAAAAAACTTGCCGGAAACCGGATACACGTCATAAATATTGCGTCACTCCGAACGGGACACTTAGGTTTTTTCGTATCTTGACAGTTTTATAACTTAAATTAGTAGTTAATTAATTATTATTTTTTACTTTTTATTAACTGGTAACAAATATTTCATTACTTTTATCTTAAAAGTGTAGGTACAAAGTAAGTAGTCCCAAAACATCCATTCTGGAAGGCGTGGCCAAGGAAGTAGCCGACGAAGACTGTGGTAAAACGTATCATGGCGGCTGAAAGTGTGTTCATCAATAATTCATATTTTTTGAAAATTCAAGAATATTTGGGTAAGTAAAATATCTTACATATTGAAAGTAAAATATGTTTTTAAAAAGTTGCTCTTTATTTTGTTAACGTTTTTGGAGTTGATCGGCTTGCGTGTTGTAAATTGCTGGCAACGTTGATATAATAGGGTCGTAGGCCTATCAATGTTTACGCCTAGGACCTAGTCCTAAGGCCTACCTACACATCGTAGCCTCTTGCCCTAGGCCCTAGCCTACGAAGTTATGACTGAAAACTGACTAGCCTAGGCTAGGCTAGGCTAGGCCTAATAGTAGGCCCAGTTGTGTAGGTTTATACTGTCAGCCAAAGACAAGATTTAGGCCTGGGCCCTAGCCGCCTAACCTAACCTAGAAGTAGGGCTAGGCCTAGGCCAGAATTGGGAAGAGAGTAGCGTTTTGATATTAAATTAGCGTTAAACGATAAGTAGGCTTAGACCTAGGCTTTCTCTAGATCTAGTTCGATTAATTTGGCCTAAAAGTCATAACATCAAATAGGACTAGGCCTAGGTCCCTTGGGCTACATATTTTTAGGACCTGTTTTGAATTGGTAGGGCCAGGCCTAGGCCTTTACATTACTATAGCCTATATAAGGTGTATGTGTTGCATTGTTCCAGATTGTGTAATAATGTCGCAAGACCTGCCAGAAAAAAAGTACTATTCAAAGGGAAGGCAGTGAAGCTGACTCAAGGTCAAGTGGCACTTTTAGCCCAGAGGAATGTTCAAGTAAGCTCACCATTGTTTCATTGTAGGCTAGTGGGGTCTAGGCATTGAGTAGGCCTACAAAATACTGTAACAAAATGTTACCCTTGCCATAGGCCAACACAAATTTACAAACCCAAACTACTGAAAACCCTACTGTCAGAACTCACATACAATAGGGAATATGCATCATCTTTTTTACCATTTTACTAGATTAGGATTAACTTCCTGAATACAAAAATATTTTATTTCGATGACATAGACAAAAGTTTCATTTGTAAAAACGAGCTGAAAGTTTCACACATATTTATGGCGGGAAAAACAGGGCATATGTCACTTTCCCTGTATCAGCAATCAACTAATCATGTAATGATAAATAAAATAACGCTTATTTGGAAATCATATTAAATCGAATGGACGTCTAGTACGTCTAATAATTAATTTTGAAGCCCAATTACTATAAAAATTAAAAACAATAATACCAAACCTATTTTCATAAAATATCAGTAAATATTGGGTGTTGTTATTCATATAAAGCAGACTTGACAACAGCTTGAGTAAAAATGTTGACAAGGTTAGTTGACTGACCTTGAAAATTTGATTGTTTCGTCTAGGAGGCGGTGGAAATGTCCAAGGAGGTTATATGCAAAGTCATTCATATAAGCAGTGATTTACAAGGATTGTGACGTCACACACTTAGACCAGTAATATAGGTAGACGGAGTATGACGTCACCGCTAGATGGTGTTAAGTGCGCGGCAAATACGTTTGACATTTGACAAATGATGTATTATTATTTGTATTTCCTCAAAAATGATTAGTGAAGGTACTGTTAATCTTAGTTAACATATTTTTAATTTGCACTAATTGAAAATGATCATTTTTCTTTACACAATGATGTACTGTTTGTACTGTTCATACGCAGACGCTTTAAATTGCCACGCATCCTGTCCCCACATCACGCATGGTCTCAATGTTGGTCTCACTCGCGGCCGGTCGCTAGCATCGGCTTGCTCCGTCTACCTATATTACTGGTCTAAGGTCACATACCGTTTAAAAATAATAGTGCGGGAAACAGATAATCAAAATCTTTGAACATTTATAGAAGTATAATGAGTAAATTTTAAAACTTTTAAATTAGGTTTCTGATGTCTTCAGATGAATAACAATATATTCCACGTACTTTCAGAGCTGTAGAAAATTCATGCACATTCCCTATTGCTTGAAGTGATATCAACTCTATTGACACGATTAACATGCTTACCGTGGCTTGAAATGTTTCAAACCCTGTTGCCACAATAACTGCGTGTAGGCCAACCATGGCTTGTAGTGTTTCAACTCTACTTACATGATTAATGTGCATAGGCCTACCATGTTTAGAATTATTTCAAAGATTAGCTGAATGTGTGAATAGATTCTTTAGTCTATATGGACACAATAATTTAATGAATTGCCAAATCGGACCCATAATCATATGGTTCATATGTGTCGTTAGTTCATAGTTGTTTCCTTTTAAGTCACTTAAAATTGCCAAATAGGTATCCCTCCATCTCACTGGTGTAAATGGCTAAAACAGTCGGCCATTAGGCCTACTCACCGGTCTGGTGATGTCAGCCCAGTGTAGGCCTACCCAGCCCCTCGCATAACCTATTCACATTCCTTTCACACACATTTTTCACCAATATGGCATACCTCCAGCTGTTGTTTCTAATAACCAACACAATAACCTGAATGCTGCAGCTGGCACATGTCAGTCTTTATGTGCAAATCACTTTTATAACTTCACTTTGCGGGGTGAGAGGTTTAGTGTGTTCTTGCTTCTCCAAATTCCCCTCCTCGGTAATCTACCTTCCTTGGGCTGGTTGAACTGCCGCAGTCATAGTAAAGAGTTAGTATCCCTGAAGGACGTCTGAGTAATGTCCCACATCAAGTAGGCCTAGCGTATTTGGTTGATTGTAAGATGTTATTTTTATGTTGACCATACAGCATTAAAGTCGAATTACAATTGGTTCTTCTTTCCATTTCAGACCGTTACCCAGCAAGTAGAGGAAGTATGATTGTAGGAAGAGGTGGAAACATTTGGTTGTGAAACCTAAGCTGACCCTGCCAGAAGCAGGAAACTACGATGGATGACGATGACCATTGTCTTGATGCTTTATTATTTGTATTTATTTATTACACGTATTTTTATCGTTGTACTATTTTATTTATTGAAATATATTTTTATTTTTTTTACTTTGTGTTTTTGTATTTATTTATTTATTTATTTATTTTATTGTTATTTGTTATTAATAATTTTTTATTTTGTTTTCTTTTTATTTATTTGTATTTATAGTTATTTGTTTTAATTTAGTTACAGATATTTATTTTACATTTTGTTTTGTGTGTATGTGTTTATTTACTTTATTGTCAGCCCTACTTGTTATTACTATTTTTTTCAGTTTTTTGTTATTATTTTTTGATATTTATTTACTTGTGTTACTGTTTATGAGTGGAAGCCTGCATTCAAAATTATCATAGCCACATGTCTCTCCCCAGATCAATTATGAATTCATGTACAGTATATATTGCTAAGTATTTGTATTTATAATTGTTTATTTTTATTTACCGGTAGTTACAGATATGTATTTACATTTTGTTTGTCTTTATGTGTTTATTTACTTCATTTTTATTTGTTATTACTATTTTTTCAGTTTTTTTCGGGTTTTTCTTTATTATTTTATTATTTATTTTTTTATTTTTTTTATTATTTATTTATTTATTTTTATTTATTTATTTATTTTTATTTGTTTACTTATTTATATATTTATTTATTTATTTATTTATTTATTTATTTATTTATTTATTTATTTATTTATTTATTTATTTATTTATTTATTTATTTATTTATTTATTTATTTATTTATTTATTTATTTATGTATTTATGTATTTATTCATTTATTTATGTATTTATTTATTTATTTATTTATTTATTTATTTATTTATTTATTTATTTATTTATTTATTTATTTATTTATTTATTTATTTATTTATTTATTTATTTATTTATTTATTTATTTATTTATTTATTTATTTATTTATTTATTTATTTATTTATTTATTTATTTATTTATTTATTTATTTATTTATTTATTTATTTATTTATTTATTTATTTATTTATTTATGTGTTTTGCTGTTTATGTGTGGAAGCACAGATAACGAATTGTAGTCGTTGTCTGTGGTGGAAGCCTGCATTCAAAATTATCGTATCCACATGTCTCTCCCCATATTAGTTGTGAATTGTGAATGTTTATAATATTGCAATGTTATTGTTAACTGAAGGAGTTAACCATATAGTTTTGTATTTGTGTTGGGGGATTATTTCCTTAGTGTGGTAATACGTTTACACTGACAGTTGCTCCGTTTCTCAACTATTCAGTTTCTTAATACTTGTGTCCAAAATGGTATGTTATAATTATACATTCTTTCCAAATGTGGTAAGATATAATTCATTTTATGTGAAATAAATGAAAATTGCAGTCTGTTCATTGGCTTGCATAATAATAACACATTACTTTTTTAATTAAATTTAATACACTTTTTACCCTACTTTATTCCAATAGATAGTTTTCCTTTTTATTATTTTGTCAGTATGTGTTGCAGAAGTGTTTAATTGATGTACCTAGCGAAAAATTGAATGATTACTTCATAATGAAAAACTGTAGGTGGTGGAGAAAACGGTACTATAGAAGAATAGGAAATGTGTGGTTACTGGTTACATGAAAACATTCGTTTTAGGGAGGGGGGGGGGGGGGGGGGCGTATATTTTAATGTATTATATTATACATTTAGTAAGTGTATATTTATTATTTCCTCGACTAGCGACTAGCAATTGTTGGAGTAAATAATGATCATTTGGAAATTGTAACTGGAAATATTCACTTGTGTAACGATAATTTTTTGACGACTATTGAGACTGAAAAATTGCTATAAGTTCACCATCTGAAGACGTGTATTGGCCTGTTATTTGGATGCAAAATCGTACGCGGCATAAAATGACACCGAGAAAATTAAAATATTGTGCGCAGAGCTATTTTATACTAATGCACGTTGCCCATAAAAAGTGTAACACACTACCCAAATACATTTCACGAAATCCCAGTATCCACAGGTCCATCCGTAATGCAAATATTTTTAACCAGCAGCCCTTTACCTTTCCTACATTGTGTTTAAAAACTTTTATGCATGCGGTAAGGACAGTAAACGATGCCCCGTTTACGATTGCGCATGGTAGGATTTCAATTTACCGCGCACCACTGCTTGTGAAATGTGACATCGCATAATACAAAGTCAACTTGATCTCCGCCTAGCGGAGGCTCGTCGAACGAGCCTCCGCTAGGCGGAGATCAAGTAGACCTTGGGATAATACATCGTCAAGTCTAGTAGGCCGTGAGCACGTGCCGAGTAGTGGCGACACCTCCAATATGGCGCATATTGGCGTAAAAAAGTAGTCCGCGCACGACCACGTCGTGAGAAGGCGCGGACTGTTACTAATGATTCAATGAACCAATCAACGGCATGTGACTTATCTGAGTACCGGGACTATAACAGTGCGCAAAGTTTACATTCTTATTGTGAATTGAGTGAAATCGTAGTAGTTTTGTGAATATGTGTTGAATGTTCTCTTCTGTGTGGAGTCACGAAGTGTTATGTTAGTGTTTCTATTTTATTATTCTGTTACTATGTTATTTGTTAATATATATATTATTTACAATGAGTGGTAGAACTTATAAAAGTGCCCGTGACTGCAGCGGGTGCCGAAAGATCTTTTTCTAAATTAAAATTAATTAAAAACTATTTGCGAAGCTCAATGAGTGAGAATCGACTCAGTGGTTTGGCATTGCTTAGTATCGAGGGTGAAAGAACACGAAAGTTAAACATAGATACATTGTTCGACGAGTTCGCGGACGCTAACGCACGCCGAAAAGCTCGATTTGCCAGACAATAATACACTTGAAGCCTAAACGGCTAGGAAACGTTCCAGAATTGCAGTTGGAGGATCAAAACGTAGGTTATTTGATTTATCAATACTTAAAACTTATCATACTTGTTGTTGTTGTTGATGATATAATATGTTATTATGGTTTTAATAGATAAATGTATACATTATTATTACGTCGCGTGGAAGTGGTGGATATGGGAGGGGGGGGGGGGGGGGTTGAAAATAAGATCAAACGTTAATATGTTGCAATGTATGCTGTGAATTGTAACTCGACATGACGACAAAACAAATTGACGCACACAAACTACATTGCTTCGGTATTACATTCAGCCCACCACTTTTTCCTAAAACGCACCAAATGCACTCTAAAAACGTGCTTTCAAAATTTTTCGCCTGCGGCGCTTTTCATGCGCTCCACCCCCCATACCCCCCGTGCTTGATCCTACCATGTCCAATGACCAATGTCGCGGGGGGGGCCCCGACTTCTGCGCTACGCCACTGCTTGTTATCGCATTTTTTGCCTTCTCTCCTGGAAAATCAATTAATCTAATGGGCGGCGGTGCCTTTCTGGTACCCTTTTTCATTTTACCGGTAACGCCTGAAGGTACATATATCGAGGTTTTAAAGAGGGTTTTTATGAGCGCTGACATCTTGAAATTTGACGCCATTGAAGTGCTGCTGCAAATTAATTCTTCACTGAGGGCACTAGCAACACCAAAAGACAACAATGAAACAAAAGAATTGAATCGATGGACAAACAACAAGCTGTCAAAAAATAATTTCTTCTGATTTTGGAAAACAGAACTAAAAACAAACAAATACACATACAAAACTTTCACTTAGTCGTTGTCCATCATTAAAAGTTTTAAATGGCGAGCAGTTACTATTGCTACACTTGTTTTTATTTTTATGGTTGCAATTTTATTATTTTGACATGTCATTGTTTGTCCATCAGTTTAATTCATTTGTTCCATTGTTGTAGTCCGGATGTGACGCCAGTTGCGGGTTCCCTAAGGCATCTACCATTGTTACCAACTTATTCTTTAGGAGAGTTGGTAAAGATCACACGGCCAACTATACGACACGAAAAATCCTACCACGGTCTTCTTGATCTCCTAGAGCAGCACTTTAATGGCGGCAACTAAAACAACCATAAATTGCTTCTACATCATTCTTAAAATATCAATACCTTTACTCTTCCATTGTTACTGGTCAGTTAGTCTATTTAATAAATTGTGCCCTTTTTTTAGTTCATAGCAACACGGCTAACGTGCCGTGCATCCGTATAACGTGACACGGTAGTCCGGTAATTATTATAGTTCTTCATAGGTGCACGTCAACACGGCAAAGCTATACTCGAGCGCTATCTCTTCTCGGAACGGACGAAAGTGACAACAGAGTATCACGTCACAGACAACTGATTTGTCACGTGTTTCATGGAAAACGGACGCTTCGAAGAATGTCAGGGCTTAAATAACGTATAACCTAGGTATATTCAGGATAAAAGTGATCAATTAAATTAAGTTATGGATGAGTAAAGTACAATAAACCATTAAAAAGCAAGAGCGTTCGGCAGAGGAGAGCGTTGTCAGATTTTGCGGTCAATGTTGAAACTAAATTCTTATTCTAGCGGCTGCTGTTATCGACCTTTTATGGCTGCTGTTACCCTCCCCCCTCCGACTACGGCGGTCCAACGTCCATCCACACAAAATCTACCTGCTTCGCGACACCCGTCTCCCTTCACTGGCAAACATCATAATTATCATTTCTAAGGAAAGCCTCAAAATAACAGTTTTGTAGTTCTTCAACCTTCGCCACAGAAATAAATGTCAATATGAAAATCATTCTCGAGTAAAGTAGGCAATAGTGTTCCGCATGCTTGTAATAATGTGTTGTTTTATAATGTTATATTATGCTATAGTAATGTGCCAGATAATGTGGTTATTGTGCCCGGTGATAGCGATTAAATTACCAAATTGAACCAAATGGGAACGAACCCAAATCACTCTGCTGTTATGTATGTCGCTTTATGTGTTCGCTATTTCATTTACCACGCACAAATACAATCATAAAACTTCATGTAAATGTATTTCATAATACGGACGCGGGTTCTCGTGAGGCCGATATATACGTAGATCCGTATGTTTTAGGTATCAGTCCAAGTGTAAAATTAAAAATAGTATACAATCTAGTAGTGGTGGGTTGGGGTATAGTGGGGGGTAATCTCAATATATAGTAAAAGCAATACTGGGGAACATGATTAATTATAAAAGTGAAACAACGAGTGTAAACTAAACGGATACTAAGCAATACTAAGACATTACTCAAATTGTTTCTTTGCTACATATAATTTGGAATTTGATGGTGAATACGTGGATTTCCGTAAAAAAAATATTTCGGCATCGCAAGAAATGCAAGCGTGTTACGAGCATTCCCTATTTATAAAAGATATCATTTTTGTTTACCCAATTCATTGCATAATTATATGATATCAGAAAATTTATTTTGTTTTACCACAAGCCTATTATATGCTGGGTTTTCTACCAAAAGCTATAAATAGCAGTAAAAATATAAAGTGAGCTTGTTGAGGACTAACCGAATGAGCACAAGAGTCAAATAAAATACACAATTTGATGTTTATCTTGAGGCCGGTGCCAAGTGTTGAATAAGGGCCGTAGCTGGGGTCCATCATGCCCACAATTCACAAAATACAAATTTATTTCACATAACATTTGTGAACTTGTAGCTAGCGCGTCACTATTAGTCCAACACAAGGGAACAAGACACAGTCCTAAATACTCGTCGTACAATACTGTGCATAAACTTACAGCCGTAGTAGCATGGTTCGGGGCTGAGCAGAAAGTTATTGTACAGATAACCGAATATACTAAATACAATACGCCCGCACAGTAACTAGGCCAACCATGTAGGCAATATTTATAAATAGCCGTAGCTTTACGTGGTTGAACAGTACATTACCACAAAGCACAAAACAGAACACAATATAATATGCGCCCGAACAGTCACACAGTAAACCCGTCAAGCTATCAGAGGTATTTCGCTGCATACCTTACCGCCTCTTCTAGGCGACACATTCTTGGAATCAGTGACCCATACGCCATCCCAAACAATAGCTTGACAATCTTAAAATTGGATAATTGCGATACGGAACTGAGGAAGTCAATAATTCTGTCGTGACTACACAGAGCAGGTTTCACTATTCAAACCGTTTCTAGCATACCCCCCCCCCCCCCCCTAGGTCTATATCGCCAAATTATATCTTCGGTGTTTACCCTCAAATAATTTCAGTTTACATATTATTGATCGTGTGAGACCAAAATAATATATAAATAAAATATGAAAGATGCAATAGAGGAACTTATTGTGGGATTCTATACGAGAAAAGTTCTATTTATGGGGTACGTAATAAGTACTGTACTTTCTGCAGTATGAACGTATAAACTTCGGTGGATACTTCGTGGTAAGCTTATTGGTAAGCCAAAGGTTAACACACATTTTGGCCTCAAATATGGGCCGTTGTGATGTCACGTGAATACTCCCTATCACGTTACATGATCGACTTGGAATTCGTTAGCTATCAGGTTCGATACCAATCACCGGCAATCTTGACTAAAAGTGATTTCCTCATTCAAACGACAAATACTGAGATTGTTTACAACTAGGAAAACGCTCTGTTTGAAGCGTTGATAAGCGAGCGCATCAATATCTACGAACTTTCTGGCGAAAAGTTTTCAATGCTAATACAAACAACAATTAACAACAATTCAAGAATGCGCATTGCAAAATTTTTTCTAATTTCCATAGCTATTATACTTCCAGACATTGTTGGATGCAGTGCAATGTGCGTTGCTAAGAATTTTCATCGTCATGTTTTCAACACGGTCCGCCACCGTTACTTACAGTTATTGACGCAATAGAAATGTAATTTCTGCCTCAAATACGTATCAGATCGCTTTTAAATTAGTATATTCGTGACCGGACAAAAATTTACTATAAGATAGCCACCTCACATTTTGATGTCACTGTGTTTCAAAAATATATTTTCGAGTAACTTTTGTGTAACTTGGCCAATATTTATCAGATCGCCTTAAAATAAACATATTCGTGACCGGAATAAGCTTTAGAAAAATATGGCTATCTCACATTTTGCCGCCATTTTGTTTCAGAAAAATATTTTGCAGTAACTATGGTGTAACTTGTAACTTTTCGAACGATTTTGCCTCAAAACTATACACCTTCAATCCACATTGAGGCTTCAAGTTGATCGAACTTTCCGTTCAGCCGCTATCGACAGACATAAAAAAACGAAAAAAAAAAAAACAGAACGAAGTGCTATAAGAGTCTAGTGGAGACGCTCGCTTCGCTCGCTTGAAAAAAAACATGAAATTCCCTCCCAACTATCCCTACACCCAATGCTAAGTTTAGTTATCTGAGTATTGATATTTTGTCCCTGGACAGGTTTTTTACGAAAATAAAGCTACTAGTTTTTTTTACATAATGCCTATCGTGTAATAACCCCTGCTGGAAATAAGTGCTTGTAACTTAGTGCGTGACAGAAAATAAGTACAGAGTTGTATGTACTTAGCTTCTACATATATATTTTTATATTGTTATTATGTATAAAAACGAATGTATGTGTGTGTGTATGAATGTCTGTGTGTGTGTATGTCCTTTATACATTACTACACCATTCATCCGATTGCGATGAAACTTTGGTGAGTTGTTGGCGCACGCCCGCGAAGGTTTCTGAATGATAACAACCGCCCCGCCCCCCCCCCCCCCCCCCCCCGCCCCCTTTGTGTACCACCAGACGGAAAAATACATTGTGTGTCAAAAAGCACTTCAAGAAACAGAATTAAAACATAAACACTTTATTTCTTTTAGTGGCATTGCAACGCATGTTTGCTAGTTACATTATAAATTCACATTAGTACAGGTAGATCAAAACTCAGAGAAGAATAGTGACAGTCGGGAAGTTACGGATTCAACTCCCAACACTGGAAATGTTGACTGAACGTTTTCACGAAGACTGTCACCAATAGAGATAGCTCAGGGGTAGAGCGCGAGACTCTAATTCGGGAGGTCGCGGATTTGATTCCAACCATCGTAAATCCTGAGTGGAATTTTGTCCCAGGTTTTGTTCATCATAAATCGGATAAAGAATATAGTAGGAACACTCGCACACTTGATTTTAAACTACAGCCAAAATTCAAAGAGTTTTGTTTATGTCTCGGAGAGATATTGCGATCAACGATGTTTTCATATGAAACTTCGTAAAAATATTGATCATTTTTAGAAAGTTTACTAAGTAATCATCTCTATTCATGGCACCCTTTGTGACCCGTAACCCTTGAGAGGCCCTCTCAGACATGGTAGCTGGCGCTCGCCGGTGTCGGCCAAGGTCCACCAGATCGCTAATAGATTAGTGGACTTGGTGTGGACTTTGGTGTCGGCCAGACATCGTCTTTTGTTTTGTTCCATGGGAGCGAACGACCGTGCAGCTATCTGTGGCAAAACGCTGAACTCGGTGAAGGAAATAACGGAAAAATCCCGGTATTGGCCTTGGATGCAAGCATGTATACTTACACTCATAACTGTATTATCGTTCTAAGCACATACCAATAAAAATAACAACGCTAAAGTGGACAAAATTATCTACTAAGATCACTGATAATGGCTCTGCTAGCTCTTGTCAAACTCGCACAAATAAATAAAATGTGCACATCGATTCTACATACAAACATACAAATGTACATATTTCATTATTTTTTTAATTATTTTTCTTCAATAAAATAACACATTTTATCAGTGGTCTTAGTCGATATACCCTTTGCCTACCCGGATATAAAAAATAAGACAAATCCCATTACTAGTTTAGGCGCTACAAGTGTAAGTTTGGCCACATGTTTTTAGTAGTAAAATGACTACTGCCGAACGCTCTTAAGTAGAACTGGAGCCCTAGGCCTACAAACAGCCGGAGTCGTGGCTCGACGACTGCGTCCGCGGCTTGCACCCAAAAATCTCGGTTTCGATACCTGACATATCCGTTTTTTTTTTCGCTCTTATAATCTAAAGTGTTTTCACTTGTAATACACTTGAATTAAATATTTTTTACTTAAAATGAAATTTCGGGTTTTTAGTCTAGGTTTTGTCTAGCATGTTTTGTACCAGTCAGACTCAAGGCAAATCCAATTTCCATCCAACTCTTCTCTCTGATAGGCTGGTCCTTATATACTCTCTGTGTTTAACATTATATCAAAGGGGTCTTTCGTTATAACTAGGCGTAATAACTAACGTTATTAGTGTATCAGTATTCATTATGCACGTGTGACAAACAAACTATTTACAAACACAAACAACGAGATCCTTTTTCGCGGGTTCAGGCCGTGGAGGGATGAGCGAGGACGGGATTGGCTGTCTAGTGCCTAGTGTCACGTGTGAGTATACGTCACGCACGGCAGACACGGAGGACGTCAAAAGATGAAGTTCGGCTATGTGAGACGGCCGTGCCGGACCGGTAGGCACGGCAGGCTTCTGATTGGTTCACGTGACCTGCCGGTCCGGAAAAAACGTGTTGCCGTGTTGCTATGAACAACACCAAACGCTACAGATTTTCATTTTCGCATTATTCTTTCTTTATTTATAAAAAATATCGAATTTTTTGGCACCTTTCCCAGCGCAATCACTCAATTGGTCTTTTACTTAATAAATTTCTCGTTTTTTGCCGTTTTTGGTTAAAAAAAATTAAAGCTGCCGATTTCGATTTCCGGATTGCCTTTGCTGTAGTAATCCGGTAGAAATTACGATTTTTTTTAGATTACTCTCGATTGGTCCGGCCGTGTGAGACCACAAAAGTGCGTAGCTGATCGTCTATTATAACGGTTATACTTACGAAAAATTATTAATTAACGTACGACAGTTGCGATAAACAACAATCCACATGACGTAATTCATAAATCGATATCAATAATATTTATTATTGCTAACAGGGAATAAACCTTTCATGACAATATCGTTGTGTGTAATATTCGGCTGTGTTAATAAAGTAATGTCAAACGATATGAAATTCCATATCGATCATCGCAACAACAATACAAAATTATCGCGATATATAGCGATAATATCGGCGCAAGAAAATATCGTCTCGATATTGCATTTACAATTTTTATCGCGATATATCGCCGCGATATTATGAAATAAGCACTAATACTACTTTTTAACATTGCGTCATATGTGTTGGGGGGGAGGGTTACTTGAGATCTGCAGGGCGATTCTGTATGGGCGAAGATACGTTTATCACCGGTTTCAGTTGTTAAGCCAATCACCGCCTTGCACGACTCCACATTATGATATAATCCCCATACACAGAGTTGAAGAAGAGTGAACAAGAATGAACCTGCCTCAGCCCTCAAGATAAAACAATTAAGGGGCCTGCTCATCACGTGACAATTTCAAGCTATGTATTCTCCGCGCCTTATCACGCGCTAAGAAAATAGTGCCGTGTAATTTGTTTAGTTTTAACAGGG